>RCUC01148179.1:0-39889 GCA_003697995.1 Taxidea taxus jeffersonii
TCCTCAACCTACAAGTCTTCTCCCAAATCTGAACCATTCAGGTATCTACTCATACAACTACCTCAGAGAATTTCCTGACACCTGCCTAAGATAGCATCTCCCTGCCCATGTTATTCAAAATGCCCATACCCTCCATTATTCACAACGCTTTTTAGTACCAAAAATCACAATATTTGTATACCTTTTCTCCTTAAGATTTATTTATTTGTTTTAGAGAGAGAGAGAGCAGGAGTGGGAGGGGCAGAAGGAGAGGAGAGAATCTCAAGCCAACTCTGGGCTGAGCACAGAACCAACATGGGGCTGGATCGCATGACCCTGAGATCACGACCTGAGCTGAAACCAAGAAACAGATGCTTAACCAACTGCACCACCAGGGCGCCTCTTTGTTTACCCTCTTAAATTTCTGCATCTCCCTCTAGGGCATAAGTTCTTTGAGGGCAGACAGAGTCTTAGTCTTACCCTGATCCCCAGTGACCAGAATACCAGACACATAATAAATACTAAAAAAAAAAAAAAAAAAAAAAGGGTTAAATAAATGGTGGTAAAGGGAAAATAAGACCTATATCAAAGGGGTTTGTGCACACAGGGGGATATAAAGTGCTTAACACAGCACCTAGCAGTGGTAAGCTCAATAACTTGGCTAATACTATTATCTGAGGAATCCAGAAGAGGGTGAGGTCAACAATGGGAGAAGCAGTTACCAAAGTTTCCAAGAGAAAGCATCTTGAGCTTGATCTGGAAGGATAAGGATTTTTCTGATGGGCAGAGAGTGAGGGTGCTGCAAGTGTCCCCCACTCTGAGACACCCCTCCCTCATGTGTTCTTCACATTTCCATTAAATGCAGAGTCATCACACTAAGAATCATCGATTAGCCAGCCTCTCTCTATAACCATTCATTTATCCACTTACCTTTCATTGCTATACCACCAGAGCCCAAGACAGATTTCACTACAAAAGGGCACACGATAATGTTAACTTGGGAATCTGCAGGCCAGCATTTCAGCCCTCCATATCTATCCTGAGAAATATTCAAGTGTCAGCACTACAAATCATGTACAAGGATGTCCATTACAGCATGGCTTGTGAGGGGAGGAAAAATTAGAAGCATCCAGAATGATCACCCACAGGGAAAAGATAAACATACTATGGTATGCACATGGTATGCAGCCATATTGTACAGAGGTTAAACCAAACAAGACAGATGCTTATGTACTAACCTGAAGCAATCTCTAAAACACAGTTCTATTGAAAAGGGGGGTCCCCAAAACGTTGGAGAATTACACTATGTGGTCTCATTTATATGTAACAAAACAAAAACTTTAAAACCACCCACATACAAAACCTAAAGATTTCTCTGGATACACACACACACACACACACACACACACACATTTTTTAAAACCACAGTATTTTCAGCTCTTCAACACCATGTCTGAAACACAGTAAGTTTTCGATAAATGTTTGCTTAACAAATGAAGATATATGTAAATGAACAGAAAAGGACTAGAAAGTAGATCTGCTTTTCATGCTCAATAATTCTGAACTGTTTGCATGTTTAAGTCACGGCATTAGTGTGTTACTTGTGTAATTAAAATGAATTCAAAATAGTTCTTTAAAAAAAAAGGTTACAGGGGACGCATGGGTGGCTCAGTGGATTAAGCGCCACTCTTGTTCTCAGCTCAGGCAGGTCTTGATCTCAGGGTCCTGAGTTCAGTCCCCCTGTTGGGCTCCACAGGGGGTGTAGAGCCTACTCACCAAAAAAAAAAAAAAAAAAAAAAAAAAAAAGTTGCAGGACCTGAATACATCATAAAGAGATCTACGCACTCTGAATAACTTCTCTAAGTAATTAATTTAATCGTCCTGGGCAATTAAGAGCTCTTTTACAGCAACTCGACGCTCACTTTACATCTCCGGCTTCAGATCCCTTAACACAAAGATGAATGGGAAAGTGCTGGGTTTTAAATTGCTCCTGCAAACCCCTTAATGTCATGCCGTTTCCGAGGGTGCTCCTGCTACGATCCCCGGCTCCCCCGGGGCTGGGATTCTGGCGCCCTGCCTTTCGCGCGCACGCAGGGTGGCAGAGAAAGGCCGGCAGGTGGGCGTGGAAAGTCCTCCAAGTAGGTGCGAGTACATAGTACCCGGGAAAGGAAACTTACTTTCCGACTGGCCTCTTCTCTGGCCGTAATGTCTTTCCTTGCTCAAGCAACCTCCTTCGGGGGAGCCAGTTTCTTCGGTGATCGGCCCAGAGCCCGCAGGTCACCTGGTTAGTGGAGAAGCGGGGCGTTAAAACCCGGCGAGAAGGAGAGCCGGCAGTGGATGGCATCTCTGCGGCTCGGTTCTCTCACCCGGGGATGGGTCTGGGGACTGGCCCCTGCATTCAGACCAAGAGGTCAGCAGCCCTCGCCCTACGGACGGGTTCAAAGTTGCGCGCCACCGCGCCCTGGCCCTTGTTGGGGGGAGGGGGCGGGAATGAGCGCAAGAGCAGAGGGTGGGCCTCGGACCTCACTCACACCCGGAGCCGACCCGGCCGGTAGGTCCTCCCTCCCAGGTCTCCGCTACCTCGGGCCGCTGCACTGCAGACTCGGTCTTCGGCCTCCGGCGTGTGCGGCGAAGGACAGGAGGTCGGGCGAGCGGCGCAGAGCCGGACGGCAGATACAGATCCCAGGGCTCGCCAGCCGCCGCCGGGGAAGGTGTGGCGTGGCGGGAGCCGGGTTCGGGTCCGCTCCGCGCCCTGCCGCGGAGCGCCGCTGATCCCAAACGGTGCAGCCGCCGCGGGAGTGAACTCCGCACCTGGAAAATCGATCCGAGATGCGCAAGGGCTTCCCATTGGTCTCAACCGCCGGCGGGCTCTGGGAGGGGGCTTCAATGGGGGAGGGGGCGGAGGGCGGGTGCGCCTCCTGTCCATCACAGGCCACGCCCTCCCCAGCCCAACAACCACTACGGCCCCACCCGTTGGAGGGGCGGGATCCTTGTGCGCCACGCTAAAAACTTGGCTCCTCCCCGGAAGATTCTATTGGCTGGAAGGCCGTGGGCTGCTACCACCAACAGCCAATTGGAATGCAAAATGGACCCCGAGAGGGCGGAGAGAACACCGCCCTCTTCCTCAGGAGCCAATAGAGAAGAAGAACAGGGAAGCGCTTCCTGAGTTCGGGGGTCGAGGAAAGATGGCGACCACCAAAGGGGTTTGGTCCCTGTGCGAGTTATTGAGGTGAGGAGCAGGTGGTGTGGGTCTGCAGGCGTTTTGTTTCACCGTAATATTTGTCTGCCCAATGCAACTGAAATTTGCAGGGAGGGGGGTCTTCCTGTCACGAATCTAGGCAATTTCCTCAAGGACAGTGGACGCTCTTCCTCTCGCTTTGGAGTCTTCTAATTAGACTGGAGTTGACTGGGTTAAAGACTCAGTTGACCGCGTTTTCTTCGCCTGCCTATTCCAGTGAGGGATCGAGGTTCCTTTCCTGTTTTTTCTCTCTTCTTCTCTCTCCAGTTATTCTTTCATTAGTTATTCATATTCAATCCTCAGTTTTCTTTATGATTGAGCCACGAATCATTTTCTAAACTATCGTTTCTCTCCTTTTGGTAAAGAATAAATTGGCTCTTCCTTCTCACATCGTAGTTTCCTGCTTTCACTCACCAGAACTGTCAGTGTTAACATATGTCACTTAAGTATGTTAACCTTAAAAATAAAACAGGTATCTTACCAGCAAAAATTGTTTTGTTTTGTTTTGTTTTTTTGTTTCTCGGGAATAGCGGAGAATTGCATTTCTGTATGCACAAACTATGGCAAAACCATAGGCAAGTCCAAGATAGGAGAGGACGATTGTTTTTCAGAGAAAGAGGAAGTTGGGGGTAGGGTTGAAGGAACGTCCTTTGGAGAAAAGCAAGAGTGGTGAGGATTTCTCTGGCCGAGTTGCAGGAGTATTGTTGTAGGAGATTCGATGTACACCATTCCCTGTGGGGGACTGTTAGTGATGATTTCTTCTGTTTAGGATTCTTCTTTTGGGCTCTATAATTGACAGTTCCTTCCCTTTAGGATTTTTAAGCTGGAGGCTATGACTGACAGTTTTTGGTGAAATTGACATTTGAGTGATAGGGCTCCTTTTGCGTTGCCCCTTCTGTCCTCCTGACTCCATTTTAGTGAGAGTTCTTTTTATTTTCACAAATACAAAGTTTATGTTGAATCCTCTGCTTCATGCTTATCCATTGATCTTTATTTCTGGTTGATGTAAGAATAGTCAGGTAAAATTTTATCACATAGGTAATACATTGTTTCTTGTAGAAAAGTTAGGAAACAGATGAGCAAAAGAGAAAATTCACCAGGCAAGCTACCATCCAGAAATGATTACTGTTAACATTTTGGTGAAAAAACAAACAAACAGACTTTTCTCCTATATTAGTTATTGTAATACTACTGTATTTTATGTGTCTTGCCCTATGTTTATTTAAAAAAAAAAAAAAAGACCCAGTGTATTCCATCTACACAGTTCTTTCAATGCCTGCCTATTCAGGTTGAAAATTTGTAATTAACACATAGCATCCTGAATAGCAGTATTATACATATTCTCTCCAACATTCAGGTATTGTTTCTTCATTATTGTCCCCTCTGCTCCAAATTCTATAATGATTATTTAAAACATTTTGAATAGGAAATTCTATTTTCAGAGGCTTCATATTCTTCCCTGTCATTGAAATATCCCTAACTCAGTGCTTTGCACATTATAATGGCTAAAGAAATGTTTGTTGAATGAAGAACTCACTGTTGATTACAGTTATCTTTTTTAAAGCTTTGTGTTTCAATGGTAAGCATTATTTAATGGCACATATTTTCAGTTATATTTAAACAAATTCTAAAATGGGTAGTTTTTTTAAGTATTGATTTATTTTAGAGATGGGGGAGGGAGGAGAGATTTCTTTTTTTTTAATATTTTTATTTTTATTTATTTGACAGAGATCACAGGTAGGCAGAGAGGCAGCACAGAAGCAGGCTCCCTGCCGAGCAGAGAGCCCAATGCAGGGCTCTATCCCAGGACCCTGGGATCATGACCTGAGCCGAAGGCAGAGGCTTTAACCCACTGAGCCACACAGGTGCCCCGAGGAGAGAGATTTCTTAAGCAGACTCCCTGCTGAGCTTGGAGCTGGACAAGGGCTGGATCCCAGGACCCTGAGACCATAACCTGAGCCTGGCGCTTAACCAACTGAGCCACCCAGGAGACCCTAAAGTGGGTAGTTTTATTTTTTTTTTAAGATTTTGTTTATTTATTTGGCGGGGGGGAACAGGCTCCCTGCTGAGCAGAGAGCCTGATGCCGAGTGATCCCAGGACCCAGAGATCATGACATGAGCCCAAGGCAGAGGCTTAACCCACTGAGCCACCCAGGCATCCCAAAAGTGGGTAGTTTTAATGTGCAAATACTATAGGATGTTTAATAAATGTATTTATAGAGTCTGTGCCTTTGAAACTAACTGACTCAATAAAGGACTGTCTTAACTTTAGTCATTAACTTGATTTTTTTTCTGATTTTAAGTTAAATCATTCAATCTGAAAATATATCCCACGAATCTTACCCACTTAAATCATTTGAAGGAAATGCCATGAAAATCTTTGTACTGTATAGGTCAGCCACATTTTAAATTAAATGGACTTTTGGCTTGTTCAGGGAAAGCCTTATAATACTGCTTTAATGAACTCATGTATTCCAATGTTAAATAAATCACAAATCTTACCACTTCTGTCAAACTCTGTTCATCCTTTAAGGCCATGGTTCTCAAAGTATGGTCATAGACCCTAGTAGGTCCCCAACACCCTTTTAGTAGTTTATTTGTGTTTATAATAATTTAAGATAACATTTGCTTTTTCATTATCTTTACATTTGCACCAATAGTGCAAAAGTAATGATGGATAAAACTGTGGCTTAGCACACATTGGGCAATGACATCAAAGTGTTCTTACAGTCTTGTGTTTTTCAACACCATGCACCTGCTAAAGCCAGTTTTACTAAGAATGTCCTTGATGAAACAGTAAAAATTATTAATTTTGTTAAATATTAACCCTTGACTTGAATACATATTTTCTTCTATATCATGTCTCCATACTGAAGTATGATGGTTATCTCAAGGAAAAGCTCTTGTATGATTGCTAAGTTGCAAGCTGAATCAGATACTTTTTTTTTTATGGGACATAGTTTCTACTTGAAAGAATTACCAACAGATAAACTATGGTTCTTCTGACTTGGGTATTTGAAAATGAATGAAGTGATCCTCTCACTTCAAAGAAAACATGTGACAAAATTTGTTGCTAATAGTAAAGTTTAAACTTTCAAGTGAAAATTAGAACTTCCATGGGGCACCTGGGTGGCTCAGTGGGTTAAGCCTCTGCCTTCGGCTCAGGTCATGATCCCAGGGTCCTGGGATAGAGCCCCCACATTGGGCTCTCTGCTCAGCAGGGAGCCTGCTTCCCTCCCCACCCTCTCTCTGCCTGCCTCTCTGCCTACTTGTGATCTCTGTCTGTCAAATAAATAAATAAATAAAAATCTTCTAAAAAATTTTAAAAAAAGAAAATTAGAAATTCAGAAGATTTTTATCTGCCATTCAGAGCTTGACCACTTTCCAGTAATTAAAAGATTTCCTTGGTAAGATGGGTAGTGATATTAACAAATGTGATTTGGGGATATTGTACAATGAAATGTGCCCACATTTAGAAGTCCCCATGAGTCGTGAACCAATAGTTTCCAAATAATCAAGTCTTGATGTTACAAAATCATGTATAAGTAAAAGATCCATTCAAAGTGCAAGATAGACCAATAGATTTCAATATAACAGTATGAAAAGGTCATTGACTGGGCTTCATATTCCATGTTGTACCTGGCCGTTAAGAAATTGCCACTTGTTTAATTTGGTATAATATCACAGAAAAATACTGTATCTGAAAAGACTATTTAAACATACTCCCTTTTCCTACTACATTACTGAGTGAGCCTGGATTGCCTTCATATACTTCATATAAAACCACATAGCAGTAAGATTGAATGCAGAAGCAGATGTGAAAAGCCACTGTCTTCTTTTAAGCCAGACATTAAAGAGTCTTGCAAAAATGCAAAATAGTGTTATCTTCTAACTGAATTTATTTATTTTTTTTGGTTTGGAAAATACAGTGTTTTTTGTTTTTGTTTTTAGTAAAAATAAATTATATATTAACATGTAATAGATTTGTCATTTCTTTTTAGGATAATTCATAATGTTTTTAATTCCTCAGGTTCATTTCTAATATGCTCAATATTGATAGATATAATCAATGTAAATGAGTAATTCTCAACAAGGGGGGATGTTTAGCAATATCTGGAGATAATTCTTATGGCTATGACTGGTACAGTACTATGGGCGCCAGTGGGTTGAGGCCAGGAACTGAGCCAAACATCCTTTAATGCATAGGATAGCCTTAGCAACAAAGAACTATGTGGTCCAAAATGTCAGTAGTGCCGAGGTTGAGAAATCCTGATAGAAACAAAAGGTGTATGGGGTCCTCAGTTATTTTTAAGAGGTTAAGTTATCTGGAGACCAAATCACTTTAATAAATCAAATACCTCTTCAGGTATAAACTTATTCACAATAAGAAATTATACATGAGAAATTGTTTCCAAACTAAATATGAATAAGATATTTATTTCTCTGAAGAATTTATGTTTTCTACTTATGGACAATGAGAACTTTCTAACTATACAAAATATCCCCATATATGCTTGGGTCATTAAGCCTTTCAGAGCCCAATCTGCTGTCCACTACTATGTACAAACTTAGAACTTCTATATCTTTGTCCCCCACCTGTCACCCCTCCCCACCAAATACTTTAATTCTGTTTCCCCTTGTCCTGAATTTCAGTGTTTGAGTTTTAGTATTTTGGTATTTTGTATGCCTTACAAGATCCTTCTTCAAAAGCGTAGGCAGGATATTAAAAATACGAGGTTAGGGACCAACCATATTGCTCAACCCCTAACAGAAAAACATACTTCGAAAAATTATTTTAGCATAATCTAAGAGGTATCTGAGGAGGTAATAAGATTCTGTATTCAGTCAACAAATATTTAGTGGATTCCTTTTTTGTGCCGGGTATTATGCTAGGCATTGGCATCCAGTGGTGAATAAGCCTGGGTCCATCCTTGTGTTTGCAGAGTTGTAGTCAGCCTGGCAGTAAGCCTGGCAGTGGGAGTGAGTTCACTAATGTGCATGAAGTAGATTGTTGGTGCATTTTTAGCAACTCATTTAGAGGCACATGAAAGAAGGTGGTGATTTTAGGATCATAGAAACAGATCAAATGCAGAGCTTGTAATAGAAATGGAGGCATCTAAGTTCCTCTTGCCCCAGAAATTGTTCTATTTGAGGTGAAGTGAGAGAATGAAAATGATTTACTCTATCATCAAACTTTTAACTAATTAAAAGTTCATTATTGATCATTCAAAGACATATTGCTTGGGTTCTGTGTCATAATTCTGAGGGTCAGATGCCATTCCTACATGTCTTGTTTAGGTTAGTAATTAAATTTGTTTTTAATCCTTTAACACATACACTGTTAAGAGAAAGGTGGCTCATCATTGATTTTCACTGTCAATTAAAAAGAAAAGTTATGTTGAATTGCTAGCATTCTGTGGCAACTGGAATTAAAAAGGATTTGCCTTTTGACATTGGACATTTTATATGTGTTAGAATATTAAAAATTGAGTATTTTGTTAGCAGACTTCCAGCTATAAAAATTTTGTCTTCACTATTAATATAGAAAGCAGGTATATAAAAGTAGACTTTAATTTGTAGTTTCTTTTGAATAGGCATTGTGTTGATTTTTACATTTTCCTTTTTGTTTCAGATTTTTTTATTCATTATTCCTCCCTGGGCTGACGGTCTGTGGAACTTTATGTGTATGTCTGTTTATTATCCTCTGGGGAATCAGACTGCTGCTACAGAGAAAGAAAGCATCAGTATCAACTAGCAAAAATGGGAAAAAGCAGATGGTAGTTGCATTTTTTCATCCATACTGCAATGCTGGTGGAGGAGGAGAAAGAGTTTTGTGGTGTGCCTTAAGGGCCCTGCAGAAAAAGTAGGTATGCATCTTTCTTAGCTAATTTACTTTATTATTACTATTTTTAAAAAAATCATTATCCAGATATTTGCCTTTCTCTAGTACCTTATTCATAGCCAGAAATTAACTGTTCTTCAATAAGGAAATACTTTTGTTATATGCCAGCCACCTTATAAGATCCTGTGGAATTTTAGTTGATATGATGAAGAAATAGAAAGGGAGGGCACCTGGGTGGCTCAGTTGGTTAAGTGACTGCCTTCGGCTCAAGTAATGATCCTGGAGTCCCGGGATAGAGTCCCACATCGGGCTCCCTACTCAGCAGGGAGTCTGCTTCTCCCTCAGACCCTTCCCCCTTTCATGCTTTCTCGCTCTCCCTCAAATAAATAAGATAAATAAAATCTTTTTAAAAGAAAGAAAGAGGGCGCCTGGGTGGCTGAGTGGTTTAAAGCCTCTGCCTTCGGCTCAGGTCATGATCCCAGGGTCCTGGGATCAAGCCCCACATTGGGCTCTCTGCTTGGCCGGGGAGTCTGCTTCCCTCTCTCTCTCTCTCTCTGCCTACTTGTGATCTTTATCTGTCAAATAAATAAATAAAATCTTTAAAAATAAAAAATAAAAGAAAGATTAAATAAAAAAGCTTAAAGGAAAAAAAAAACAACAGACGTGCCTACTTCATAGGGTCATTGTGGGGATTAAACGAAACGATACATGTAAAGTGAGTGATAGAGTGTCTAGCATATAGCAAGATCTTAATTAAATGTGAGTGGCTACTATTAATTTTATTTCTTGTACCTTGCAGAAGGTCAATAAATAATTATTGATTTAATGAATAAATCATAGCTTTTAAATTCTCTTCAAAAAAAGAAATGAAAGAAAGAAAGAAAGGAAGTAAGAAAGAAAGAGAAAATACCTGCTCTTTGATGGCAAAGTTCAGTGGGGATAACTGTCACCTTGGAAGAATGTGTGGAGAAGAACTTAAATAATAAACAAATACGCCAATTCATAGGGAGTGCTTTAAACTGAATACTTTTAGTAGTAGTGGCACAGAGGAAATCATCTGTATGAAAGCATCTGTTTGATTCTGATGTTGAGGTCATTATCAGTTAGATAGTCTTAAGTTACCATGTTAGAAAGAATATGCTGTTAAAACTGGTCATTTAGTTTTAGGCTTCGTTCTCTCCATCTGCACTCCCATCCTCACCCCAAAAATGTTTACGATCCCCTTGTAGAGGAGGAACAAACAGTAAAGTCCAAGTACCATTGATGGTTGTATCATAGGAGGAAAACTATTATTCTTCCTTTGTTACACTACTTCCTGGCACTCACCCTTCATCCAGATCCAGAGCCTTCACACAAAATTCCCTTTGCTCTACATTTCTATATTCTCGGCTCATCCTGGCTTCCAGCCACCACCCCTGTGTTACCTCTGCCATCTTCCGTATCTGCCTAGGTCCAAACATTTTGTTTAATCTGTTTACTATCCATCTCCTTGAGGTCTTCCCTACTCCTACTCTAATCCCTCTGGTTCTTTGCTTCTCATAACTCCACATTAACTTGTCTAACTGGATTATCTAGCTTTTGAGGGCATTGGTAAAGTTTTGTGATAGCTCTACCAGGCATGGACCCTAGATTTTAGCTGAGAGAGACAAGATAATAAGCAAAGTAGAAAAATATCAAATGGTGAGAAATGCTATGTGAGAAATACAAATAGGATAATCTGTGAGTCCATATTTTAGACTGAGTAATTAGGGAAAATCTCCAAGGAGGTAGTACTTACTACCTGTCATTTAGACCTTTTGTCTAAATGACAAAAGCAGCCGACATTTACTGAGCATTTACCCTATGCCATCGTTTGAAGTGCTTTACAGGTGTTAGCTTACTAAATTTAAATTCTCCCAACAACCTTATCAGGTTGTTACTGTTACCCTCATTTGACAGACGAGGAAACTAAGTTACCAGAGTCCATATTATAAACCACAGACTGTACTGTCTGCCTCAGAAAAAGACAGTGAAGATGAGAAAAGAGAATTCAAAGCAGAGGGAATAGCTCCTGCAAGTCCCCTGGGACTCAGAAGGAGCTTGGCTTGTTCACAGAAAGGAATCCAGTTTGGTTGACCCTGTGGGCATGTGAGAGAGTGGAGGCAGGGCCCACGTTACACGGGGCTTGAGTGACTAGGGTAAGGAATTTAGATTTTATTCTAAGTGCTCTGGAAAACCCTGTGAGGGTTTCAAACAGAGAGATGACATTCTGCTTATCTGTTGCTGCATATCCACCCCAAAATGTAATGGCTAAAACAATGTATCATTATTTCTAACAGCCTGGGGACCAACGGTCCCTGTTGGGAATCCCTCATGCCAAGCAGCTGCAACTAGAAGGCAGCTGGGGCCGGGTCATCTAAAGGCCTCTATTAATGTGTCTGCTTCCTGGGCTGGGACGATTGCAACAGCTACAGTGGCTGAGGGTGGGGGGGCGCGGGGCAGGCATCTCTGTTGCCCCACAGCCTCTCCACATGACAGCCTTGGGTTTGCATACAACACGGCAGCCTCGGGATAGCTAGACTCCTTACGTGGCAGCTGAATTCTCTAAAGCAAGGTAGAAGTTGCCATTCTCTTAGAGCCTGGGTCTAGAAACTGCCAAAATGTCACCTTTGACATAGTCTGATGGTAAAAGGAGTCACAGAGCCTGCTGTGATTCCAGGGGAGGGGACACAGATCCCACCCCTCGATAAGTGTCAAAGAATTTGTGGCCACCTCATCAGAGATGATAATCCCTTTTACATTTTATAAGGATGATTCTGGCTGCTGGGAGGTGCTGTTAGGTCCTCGTCCTTTAGGCCTGCACAACACCCTCTGGCTATCTCTATCAACACATTCCACAGAGTTTTGCAGTTCTCAGTTTGTATCTCTCTTTCCCCTACTGGACTCAGCTCCTTGAGGGTGAAGACTCTAATCTCTGAGCCCCCAGAACCAAGTAGCTCATACTAGATACTAAATAAATGTTTGATGACTCAAAGAATAACTAGAAACACAGAACAAATGCCAAAAGCATAAACAGTCCTAAGAGTGTAGTTTTACATATTTCCATTATAATTCTATCAGATCTAATTTTGATCCAGGCACCAGATCTAGCTTTTAGAATTTTGTTGCATCTCTCAGATAAAAACACTGAGTAATGCTTTAGCACCTACGGTCCTATCTAAAGATACATTTAGTAAATTTTAATTCTTGTTTGTGATTATTATTAGTATTTTGTTACCATTTTATATTGAGAGAGTTGTCAAAATTAAGTTTCTGAATATTTCTTAAAAACGGAATCAGCAATTTTTGTTGATGTCTGCTCTATGCAAAACTTTTTTTTTTTTAATTTGATAGAGATCACAAGTAGGCAGAGAGGCAGGCAAAGAGAGTGGGAGAAGCAGGCTCCCTGCTGAGCAGAGAGCCCGATGCGGGGCTCAATCCCAGGACCCCAAGATCATTACCTGAGCTGAAGGCAAAGGCTTTAACCCACTGAGCCACCCAGGCACCCCTGTGCAAAAGTCTTAGAAGAGGAAATAGCAAAGAACTAGAGGTCTCGGGACGCCTGGGTGGCTCAGTTGGTTAAGCGGCTGCCTTCGGCTCAGGTCATGATCCCAGCATCCTGGGATCGAGTCCCACATCGGGCTCTTTGCTCAGCAGTGAGCCTGCTTCTCCCTCTGCCTCTGCCTGCCACCCTGTCTGCCTGTGCTCGCTCCTGCGCTCTCTATCTGACAAATTAAGAAAAAAAAAAGAACTAGAGGCCTCATTGGGAGGGCTAATATTTCACTAGCAGGGCAGCAGAAGACTCAAAGAGGAGCATCAGTAGACCAAGTATAATGAATGAAAAATCAATGGAAGACATTTTTTTCCAGTCTAAAAATAACCCTCTTTATGATTGTGAGAAAATAATTATCTACAACTTTTTGCTTGGTTTTCACCTAAACTAATGAAAACCTTAACTATTACATTCTATTTTAGGCATCCTGAAGCAGTTTATGTCATTTATACTGGTGATATTAACGTCAGTGGTCAGCAGATACTAGAAGGTGCTTTCCGAAGATTTAACATCAGACTCACTCACCCAGTGAAGTTTGTTTTCTTAAGGAAACGCTACCTTGTGGAAGATTCACTCTATCCTCACTTCACACTGCTGGGCCAAAGTCTAGGGTCCATTCTTCTTGGCTGGGAAGCTCTAATGCAGTGTGTTCCTGATGTCTACATTGATTCGATGGGATACGCATTCACACTTCCTCTGTTTAAGTATCTAGGCGGTTGTCGCATTGGAAGCTATGTTCATTACCCTACAATCAGCACTGACATGCTCTCCGTAGTGAAGAATCAAAATGTTGGATTTAACAATGCGGCTTTCATTACCAGGAATCCTTTTCTCAGCAAAGTAAAGCTCATCTATTATTATTTATTTGCTTTTATTTATGGACTTGTTGGTTCTTGCAGTGATGTCGTGATGGTCAATTCTTCTTGGACACTAAACCACATTCTCTCCCTATGGAAGGTTGGGAATTGCACTAGCATTGTTTATCCGCCTTGTGACGTGCAGACATTTCTGGACATTCCCTTACTGGACAAAAAGACAACACCAGGACACTTACTGGTTTCCATTGGCCAGTTCCGGCCTGAAAAGAACCATCCTTTGCAGATCAAAGCCTTTGCTAAATTGCTGAATAAGAAGGTGGCTGAGTCACTGCCTTCCCTTAAACTTATCCTCATTGGGGGTTGTCGAAACGAAGATGATGAGCTGAGGGTAAACCAACTGAGAAGGCTTGCTGAGGAGCTAGGAATTCAAGAAGATGTGGAATTTAAAATAAACATTCCATTCGATGAGTTGAAGAATTACTTGTCTGAAGCAACAATTGGTCTGCACACCATGTGGAACGAGCATTTTGGGATTGGTGAGTCTGTCCTTTAAGTGACTCATTTGGTGCCATGAGATGTACATTCTAGGTTCTCTCTTTTTTTTTTTTTTTTTTTTAATTTGTCAGATAGAGTGCAGGAGTGAGCACAGGCAGACAGGGTGGCAGGCAGAGGCAGAGGGAGAAGCAGGCTCACTGCTGAGCAAGGAGCCCGATGTGGGACTCGATCCCAGGATGCTGGGATCATGACCTGAGCCAAAGGCAGCCGCTTAACCAACTGAGCCACCCAGGCGACCAACTGAGCCACCCAGGCGTCCCATTCTAGGTTCTCTTGATAAAATGATAACACTGTGGAAGTTATCCTTCCACAGTTCTTATCCAGTTTTAATGCTCTTCTCCCAGTCTACCATGTAAGCTTTATTCATTTGTGACCCTGCAGGACGTAACAAGAGGTAGTCACTAATAATAGCTGATATTTATTGACAACTTAGTGCGTGTAGGTCGCTGCTAAGATCTTTACAATTATTATTTGACTTAATCCACTCTAAAACCCTGCTTCACATAAGTTCTTATTCCCATCTTACAAATAAAGAAACTCAGGCACAGAGAGATTTTGAACCTGTCCTTGCCTGATCGCAGTAAGAGGTAGAACCTGGATCCTCATTCATACAGTCCCTGCTTGTACCTGCCACAGTTTCTCTGCCTCACCTACCCCCATCTGCAGACTGGGATAGGTTCCTGACCTCATCTCACTGAAGGGCCAGATCTGAATCTCTGGGTGAGGCCCAGGTAGATGTATTTTGGTAAAGCCCCTCAGGTGATTTGTTGGGCACCAAAACCTGAGCCCACTGGGCTCCTCACAGTAATTCTGTTGGTTCTTCTACTGATTTCCTACTCATTACTGGAATGGCCTCTCCTCTTTCTGCCAAATCCCATTATAAGTGTCAGACTTTAATCTCCTTAGCCTTTAATTTAGCCTCCCTTGTTTTTTCTAGCACAAATTGCTCTCCCTACCCCTAACTCCCATTAGGCATACATTTTGATGTAAAATCAAGTACTGGTTTGTGTCTAATGTGGTTCAAGATATGTTTCTCAAGTGGCTGCTTTGTGCCCAACACTGCCAGGTGTTACAAGAGAAAGGGAAGAACATAAAAGTGAAGTTTCCTATACTAAGGCCATAGTTTATCTTATACTCTTGTCTCTCCCTGGTTGGTAGCACAGGACGAAACCCAGACATACAGCCAGAACTTTTTGATTTGGCCCTTCTGCGCAGAGTCTGACTTCTGTGCCTCCTTGCACGGAGACATAGTGAGCATTCACTGTGCTGGGGGTGCGGGAAGCAGGAGCTGGTATTCAGGTACTTGCAGTTCTGTGTGTGCTAACGACCAGTAAAGCAGCACTTTGCTGGACAGGGTCCTAAGAGTTATGCCCAGGACAAGGGCAGGGCGACATGAAAGCACCCAAGAGAAACACCTGACACAGATGTGTGAGGTCAGAGAACAATTGCCCAAGGAAATAATGTGCCATGGAAACAGGGGCCTGAACAGTAATTTGAAGTTAGCCTTGCAGAAGAGAGGAGAATGTCCAGCCGAGGGAGTGGCGTTGTGACCCATGTGACAAAAGGAGCATTAGCGGGCACACTCAAAGTGCTAACCTTTCTGGCCGGAACCTGCAGGAGGAACAGCATGCCCGTGGAGAGGGGAGCTGGGGCCAGATTACATGGCCACGTGAAGCCAGTGGGAAAAGAGAGACTGATTCTAAGTGTTGGATTTTAAAGCTTTCTGTTCCCTCAAGTTCACTGTGGTTGCCGTGGCAGGGGGACTGGTGAGGAGCAGGGAGAGCCAGGCAAGGGAGGCAGGAGGATGTGTTGGGCAGCCTCAATGGGTCTGAAGGTGGTAGGCGAACTCGCTCGAGGGAGATTCTGAAGCACAGACTGAACAGGACTTGGTGACGAACTGGATTTGTTAAATGAAGGAGAAAGAAGAATCAGAGAGGCCCTCCCGGGGCTTTGAGTTCGGACATCTGTGTGAATGGCGGATGGCTTTCCCCTAGAGATGGGCTCCAAGAGGAGAGGCAGCTGATGAGCCAGGTTTCCCATATGTAGACTTAGAATGATCCATGGGATACGGAAGTGTGTGTGTGTCCATTGGGCGCTTGTCTACACGAGTCTGCAGTGCAGGTGAGGGACCTGACCTGGAAACACAGACTGAGGAGTTGGCGTCACTGTCCGGCTCATTCTGGAAGGCCCCCAGATGAGGGTAGAATTGCCTAAGGAAGTGTGCCTCGCGAGAGGAGGGCCCTGGTACAACATGCTGAAAACAAGAATGGTTCAGAAGTGGGTAGAAGAGTTGCCAACAAAGGAGAAAAGAAGTAAAGGGAAGAGGGAAACCTCCTAATGCTTTCGTTTGAACTCCTGACATTTCGCCCTTGGTATCTTTTTACACTGTTTACCTTTCAGTAACCATTAATTATCTGTCATCTTGCTAACATTCTGTAGTCTTCTACCTTATTTTATAATCTGCAGTATGTCTGTTTTTTATAGACTGTTCTTTCACCTGCTTGTCTGTTTCAATGAAGAGCGAAGCAGCATTACTGTGAAGCTTAAAAACCAAAAAAAATGTAGAATTATTTGGTACCGTGGAAGTTTAGTGAGCAGATTTATAGACACAACAGACATTTACTTAAATTTCTCATGAGTGTCTTAAAATCTGTGGAGACTTCTGCTCATCCTTGTTATGAAAGCTCTCAGATGTTAAAAGACTACATGGTTTTTGTTTGTTTCTCAGGAGTGGTTGAGTGTATGGCAGCTGGCACGATTATCCTTGCCCACAATTCAGGGGGCCCGAAGCTTGACATTGTCGTTCCTCACCAAGGAGAGATAACTGGATTTCTGGCAGAAAGCGAAGAAGCCTACGCTGAGACCATGGCTCATATTCTTTCCATGTCTGAGGAAAAGAGACTCCAAATCCGCAGCAGTGCTCGGGCATCTGTAAGCAGATTCTCTGATCAGGAGTTTGAACTGGCGTTCCTGTCATCTGTGGAGAACTTATTTAAATAATGCCATATCTGTACAAATTAAAGATATTTTATATAAAACGGCTAAATACCTTCATATGTTAGTATTTTCCTGAACGTTTTCTGTTTTGTAATGAAGTCAGCCTAAGTAGTGCTCTCAGCAATCTATAGAGAGACAGGATATTTATTTCAATGAAAATGAAAAAAAAGGCAAAATTACCAAATAGTTTAAGTGAAAAAATTTTAGATTAGTATTCTGTCCCAAATTCTGAAAAATGTGGATCTGAAAGAAAAAAATGAACAGTCGTAATGTTGGTATAATCCCTATTTTTCAGATCCTGTTTGCCCAGTCACTGTCCATTAGAACCCAGGAAAGAGAATTTCCCTTTAGAATATAGGAAATGTGGAAAGGAAAATGGAGAGCTGACAATTAGATTAGTACTTTAGAACTGTCCTGACATCTTGGGAACACAGAAAAATTCTGGTATATTTAAATTCTAAATGCAACTTGGATGACCTTCTTGAATATATCTGACGATTTTCCTTAAAGAGAAAAGACACTTGAAGCAGGTGTCATCCCATTCTAAAAACACGCAGTGAAAAGACAGAGGGATGGTGACTGCCCTGAGGGCATAAAGACAGACAGACAGTGACTGCCCGCAGGCGTGTGTCAGGGGCAGAGGCACGGAGTTTTTCCATAGCCCGGGGTTTACAAGAGTAGCTTTTTGTTTAGTGCTCCCAGTACGTTTGTACTGATGGAAGGGGCTGCCCTGGTATCCTGTCACAGTTCCACATCTCAGGAGCTACAAGTCTGCTTGAAGCTGTTCAGAAGGTCGGAGTGAGAACATCACGCCAAGTTGCTCTTCTCATAGTGACAATGGACTAACGGGCTCCATCCGCCCTGGTCTCTGTTGGCAGCATCGTGCCTTGGGAGATGATGAGGTGGCTTTTAGAAAAGAGCTCCAGACTAGCGGTTAGAATACCTGGGCCTGGCACCAGCATCTTCATTTACAAACATCGGACCTCCTAAGACTCAAGCTGCTTCTTAAATCTTTTTGAAATTCCAATTCTGGAATAATCTGGAGATGGTAATACCTGTCCTCACTACCTCTCAGTGACTCTGATTTGGAAAGTATGTGAAAGGACCTTGAAAATCAGAACTAAGTTTTTGTTTTTTTTTTTTAAAAGGTACCTTTATAAAGTAATTTCATTAAAAGTAACAAAATATAGTAAATGTCTCTTGTAATCAGTCCTCCTTATTAATGCATGAAGACTCAAGGGAGACTCATGGTTATTAAGTCGGTAGCTAGGACTACGGTGCTGATTTTAACAGGACTTCTATGCTGAATCACTAGCAGTTATTAAAAGTATGTGGATATGCAGATAGGGCTCGAGAAACCTACAACACTTTTTGTTTTCTGCATACATAATTAGCTCCTTCTAGTTCAGTGAATGGACCTCTTGCACAGTCTGATACGTGTGTGTGTGAGGGGCCTGGGAAACTCCTCATCCAGTCAGGGACTCCACCAGCTTCATTATCTTCCAGTTACACTGTTGACTCATCTGCGGGCCACCTCCGTCATCAGATGAAAAAGCAGCAAAACAGAGTCCCAGGATGGTGGGACACAACACAGCTTTGGGTGGAGAAGATTCAGTTTAGAAAAAGACAGGTGGACACTGGAGCTGGAAGGAACCCTACAAATCCTTGGGTCCAGTTTCTCATTTTCAGCTTTACAGACAAGAACACTTTAAAGACCTTAAGATTCCAGTCTCACAAAGGTGTTTAAGGACAAAATCAGGATTATAAGTGGGTGCTCTGACTCCAGCCCAGTTGGTTTTCTTATCTTGTAGCTAGTCTTGGGGCAAGACTCTTGCCACTGTACCTGCAGTCACCCTCCTACCCTCAGAAAACCATAGGATTAAAAAAATCGAAGTGGACTAAGCAGAAGGAAAGGATGCAGTACAGGAAAAAAGGATTCTGAAATTCCATAGAGCATTTTTTAATCTTGTTTCTTCAAAATTATTTTTATTTGTCCCACCCATCACTGGAAACATACTTCGTATATCTGTTCACTTTCCCTATTGCTAGTGTGGTTATTATGTATCTTTTTTCCAGAATGACTGATAATCATGAAGTGTCAAAACAATGTGTCAGCTACTCTCTGTCTGGAGAACTTCCGAGTGACTGTTCATTCCTATAAAACATGGTTTTTGAGTGGTCAAAACATGGTATATTTTGAACCCCCAGCAGTGGGGATTCACATTCTTATTTGGGTTGTACATAATAAAATACATGTTACATGTTCTTTGCATAGTAATCTCTTTGTGTCTAATAGGATTTTGATTTAATAGATACAAAATGTGTTTGTATCTGTGATATAAAGTAATTTTCATTATCTTGGATACTTTCCTCCATATAGTACATATGCACCCCCATGCAGTCTCCCAATGTTGAATTGTTGCCTACTACTACTATTTCTTAAATTCCGCATGCCAGGAAGGAAGGGAGGGAGGGAGGGGAAAAAGGAAAGAAAAGGGAAAGAAAGAGAAAGAACTTAAAAGGTAAAATTGTCTTGCCTCTGGTACCCAAGAAAAATAGGTTGTCAGATTTAATAGACATTTTTCTTTTAACGAGTATTTCAGACCTACAAAACACTGCAGAGCTTCACTTTAATAATTTTCAGGGTTTTTTTACAAAGTCATCTTGTAGACAAAATTATGAGAGATTGGCCACGGTAATTATAAATGTTTCAGAATACTTGTGTTTAATTACGTAAATGAACTCTAGACTCCAGGACTATGATATAATAGAGTGTCTGCTAAATCTTTCAATAGATTTGGGTACAACAAAAAAGTTACCCACAACAAGAAGTTATGCAAATTACTAAAATCAAATTACATGCTTGTAATTTTCTCTCTCCCACTGTTCCTTAGCTGATTCTTTCTTCTCTGTCCCCACCCTAACTCTGAGGCCACCATTGGCTTTAAAGAAGCATCGGATCTAATAGTTGAGGGCTTTATGCTCACTTGGGACTATACATGTTACAAGGTACTTAGAAGGGAAGTTAAGAGTTGATACACCATTTAAAGAATGATCAGTTTGATAGCTATAATACATAGTTACCAAGATGCATAATTTTTAACAAAATTTATTCTAGGGGCACCTGGGTAGTTCAGTCGCTAAGCACCTGCCTTCAGCTCAGGTCATGGTCCGACCGCCCTGGGATTGAGCCCCACATCAGGCACCCTGCTCGGCGGGAAGCCTGCTTCTCCCTCTCCCACTCCCCCTGCTTATGTTCCCTCTATGGCTGTCTCTCTGTAAAATAAATTTTTTTTTAATTCTTTAAAAAAATTTATTCTAAAAATACATTCAAATCTGATCAATAGTTTCAACGTAACTCATGGAGCTAAACGTAAATCAAGAATAAGGTAATCAATTGTGCCTCAAGAACATGATTTAGGTAATGGTGTATGTAAGATGGGTAAGGTGAATTAGGGGCTGAAGTAGGTTGAAAAACCTTGCATATATGTATGCTTATCACAATGAATACTTCTTACTTTACAGCAAGGAACTCAAAATCTTAGAATGAATGATAAGGCTTAGCAGCTATTAGCTAGAACCTTCAAGCATCTTGTCATTGGAGCACACTTGATAGGCTTATTCTTAACATTCTTAAACATTGACCTTAAACATTCATCCCCCCGCCCCACAGAAAACTGAATAGTCTTCAGATCTTTGGGATTTTCAGGAACCATGTTTCATTTTCCATGCATTCAAATACTGCTTAGTATTTGCTTAGCACACCAACAGATTTAGTATGTCTGAACCACATAATGTTCTGAAAGTAAATTAAACATGTATACACTGACCACTAAAAGACTTCTTAGAATTAATGATGCTCCAATCTCTTGGCATCATGTGTTACCAAGATTGACATTAACACAGTGGTGAGAAATTTTTAAACATTCTCAGCCTCATGATGTGACCATGCTGAGCACTCCAGAAAAGAGTAGATTATAACCCAAAACGTCAAGTTGAAAGAACAGTACCTCCAACATCACCAGGAAAGTACAGGCATAAAAGACACATGTGGAGGGGCGCCTGGGTGGCTCAGTGGGTTAAAGCCTCTGCCTTCAGCTCGGGTCATGGTCCCAGGGTCCTGGGATCGAGCCCCGCATCGGGCTCTCTGCTTGGCAGGGAGCCTGCTTCCCCCCCCCCCCCCCCCCCCCCGGTTCTCTGCCTACTTGTGATCTCTGTCAAATAAATAAATAAAATCTTTAAAAAAAAAAAAAAAGACATGTGGAATTCATCCCACAGTCAGGGGAATCCTGATACTTTCCCCACGTTTAATAAAGTTATATCAAATGTAAACACTAAGCAGACCTTAGAAATAATCTGACCAACCCTTCCTCATCTTTGTTTTCTTGGCTCAGCAATGGATCAATGTGCAATTTTAGTTGTATTTTTATTACAGAGTATATATTTTAGGCAGAATTCTACCACTTAGAAATTCTCTGTCCTTCCTAGCAACAACACAATAAATCAACAAATGTCTGTTAAGCCCCAGGCACATGTTCAGTACTGGGATTGTTATAATGTGGCACTCTGCTAAGCCCCATATGTAAAAAGACCAGCATAAGATACAAGGACCAGGTAGAGTCCCTGCCCGTAAGTAGTTTGTAATCTACACATTTGAAGCTGTTAGAAATTAATTCAATAAAACATAGTAAGATGATTACTTGGTGCATAATTAACATGACATGCCTTGATCCTCTCTGCTCAGTTAACCTACTCCCTTAAGAGTCAACACCTGCTTCAAAAAAGTTTTCAATAGAAGTTAAGAAATTTCAGTGTCATTGTTTTCTAAAATGGTACATTCATTATTCTAAGTGAATTACTTTGTACACTGTATTGGTTTTCTTTCCTTGTCTTAACAAATTAAACTTAGTTAAAACAACACACATTTATTATCTTACAGTTCTGCAGGGCAGCAGTCTAAAGTGGATTTCATAAAGCTAAACTCAAGATGTCAGCAGGACTGTGTTCCTTCTGCAGACTTCTGAGGAAAGTCCATTGCCTGGCCTTTCCCAGCTTCTGGAAGCTGCTTGGATTCCTTGGCCTCTGGCCCTTTCCTCCATCTTCAAAGCTAACAGCACCAGGCTGAGCCCCTCTCATGCTGACCTCTTCCTGTTCTCTCTTCTGCCTCCCTCTTCCACTGTTAAATAGCCTTGTGATTACATTGGGTCCATCTGGATAATGAAAAAAAAAGCCTTCCCCTATTTGAAGGTCATCTGATTAGCAGCCTTAATTCTACCTGCAACTTTAATTCCCCTTTGCCATATAACAATATATTCACATTGTTGGGTGTACTGGGAGGGAGGATGGCAGGAAGAGAGACACATTACTCTGTCTGCCTACCACATATATTGTCCCAAAGATTTCCTGATAGAAATCTTAAAGTAAAATATTAATTTCTACACTCAAATTGGTCAGTCTCAAGGTCTAGCCTAGTGATGGGTATTAAGGAAGGCACAGATTGCATGGAGAACTGGGTGTTATAGGCAAAGAATGAATCATGGAATCCTACATCAAAAACTAGTGATGTACTGTATGCTAACTAATATAACCCAATTAAAAAAAAACAATAAATCCCTGGGATTGCTAGAAAACTCTTACAAAATGAATGTTTACTACTTGGACCCAAGCAGATACTACAGTTAATAGATACTAACTTATCACTTATGAAAAAGTGCAATAATCACACTTGTATATTTTGATGGGTTGTTGATGTTTCTTGGCTTTCACCTGCAATGCATACTTTGTCATTAGCTTGAGTAGGAATATTCTCTAAATCTTCATTTAATTCTGTATATTTCTGGGTGCTTATCTTCTCTCCTCCTAATTTTTCAGCACCCTTAGAGAAACCAGGAATTTCTTCTCTTTTTTCTTTCTCTTTGGAAGGAGCAGGTTTTTCCAGAGATTCTACTACTTCATTTCTTAACTCATCTTCAGATTCTTCAAAATTTCTGAAAATAAGAGGTAAAAATCAACTTTATGGTAGCAAAACAATGAAAAATACATATGAAAGTAGTCTCCCATCTCACTTCCCACCCCCACTGAAGCAATTTAATAGTTGCATTTTCACCCAGGTAATGAATTATTTATTTTATCAATCTGGCTTTCCAGACTGACTCCCTAAAAAAAAAAAAAAAAAAAAAAAAAAAAAAAGCCAATATTGGGATAATCAGTTTTCTGTTTACTTGGACTTGTGTTCAACAACCTTTATTATATTTGTTAATACCCATCTACTCTTAAGAGGAGAGGAAGAGAGAAGAGAAAGAATAAGACAGTTGCCATATAATGTGCCCTTATCATACACCAGCGACCACCCTAAAGCACTTTATATGTACGATATTTCATCTAATACAACACTTTGAGGTAGACATTTAAGACAGAAATGACAGTTGGATCTGGCAATTTCAAGGTAATAGATGACCTCTGCAAGAACATTTAAGCATGCTACATGGCAGAAACATCATACATGGGATCAAGAAAGCAGGAGTAGGTAAGCAAGCTGTGACAAGGAGCTTAAACTCCTTTGAGAGGAGCTTGGCTCTGAACAGATGGTGTTAACTCAAGAATATGAAGGCAATGATTTTTTGGTGTGTCTCAAGAAAGAACAGATTTGGACATGTGTATATGCTGAGAGGAAGTAGGTAATAGATGTTAAAAATATAGGAGAAAGACAGATAATAGATAGGAACACATTTTCTAAGAAAGGCTGGGATTCAGAGCACC
This sequence comes from Taxidea taxus jeffersonii, assembly GCA_003697995.1. NCBI lineage: Eukaryota > Metazoa > Chordata > Mammalia > Carnivora > Mustelidae > Taxidea > Taxidea taxus. The sequence goes on from RCUC01148179.1 coordinate 23,760, forward strand.
TGTGCCAGGATGTGCTTTCAGCAGGAAGGAAGACAGTTTTTTGTCTCAGAAGGAAGATAGGGAAAGAGAAGGCAATGAGGACTCATGTAGTTAGAGAGAAGTTATGGAACTAGACAAGACCATTACACTTACAAACCACATATTATCTCTGTGAAGTAGGAGGCATTGTCCCATTATGAGAGTGAGGTGGAAGGGGATTAACCTGCTGAGTGGAGGGTTTGGAAGGAAGCAAACCAGGCATAGGATTGCCAGATACCAAAGAGGACCTCACTAAAATTAGAGATCATGAATTTGGGGTAGACCATCAACTAGAGCTCCCACTGTGAAGCTATCATTCCTGAGGTATGTGCTTACATGAGATCCTCCCTTTATCTTCATGGCTTTGTAGTTTATTTTTTTTTTAAAGATTTTATTTATTTATTTGATAGACAGAGATCACAAGTAGGCAGAGAGGCAGGCAGAGAGAGAGGAGGAAGCAGGCTGTCCACAGAGCAGAGAGCCCGATGAGGGGCTTTGATCCCACGACCCTGGGATCATGACCTGAGCCGAACGAAGGCAGCGGCTTTAACTCACTGAGCCACCCAGGCTCCCCTTCATGGCTTTGTAGTTTAAAGTATGATGTGTCTAGGTGTGAATTTGTTTTCATTGTTATTGTTTTATTCCCAGATTATTATTGTTATTGGTTATTGTTATTACTTCCCAGATATCACAATTTATAGCTTTCAATTACTATAAAAAGTTCACAGCTTGGCGCCTGGGTGGCTCAGTGGGTTAAGCCGCTGCCTCCGGCTCAGGTCATGATCTCAGTGACCTGGGATCAAGTCCCGCATCAGGCTCTCTGCTCAGCAGGGAGCCTGCTTCCTCCTCTCTCTCTCTCTGCCTACTTGTGATCTCTCTCTGTCAAATAAATAAATAAAATCTTTTAAAAAAAAAGTTCACAGCTATAATTGCTTTGAATATTGCTTTTCTCCAATTCTCTTCTGGAACTCCTTTTAGATGTATGTTGGACCTTCAGGACTCTTAACTCCTTTTTCACATTTTCCATCATTTTTTACTTCAGGCCTGTCTTGCAGTTCTTAATTCCCTCATTAACTGTACCTATTCTATGTTTAAGCTGTTATTTGATTTCTATTAGTAGATTTTTTTCATTTCTAGAAGTTCTATTTGGTTAATCATCAGATATTCCTGCTCCCTTCTGATAGATCTGCTTTTTTTCTTACGTTTCCATTCCTTACTTCAATTAAATAATTTTAAATGTACAGTTTTAATTATTATATAAATATTAAATATTCATAGGATAATTATATTATCTGAAGTTCTTTGTGGTCTAATTCAGCTATTTTTTGGTGCTTGCTGTCTCTCATAGTAGGCTCTATTTTTAGTTGTGAACTTGTGTTCAGCAGTGCCTTAGTGAGAAACTTCAGTGTAGTCTGGGTTGAAGTTATATCCCTCCAGAATGTTTCATACTTATTTCTTCTAGAGATCCCAGAGTATTATGATTTCTTACTATTAATTTTAATGTTGATTTCTCAATATACATGTTTCCAGACAGCCAAGTATTGTAAATTCAAACTCTAAACCCAAGTGAAGAATTCTTCTCCCAGAGATTAAGGCCAAACAGACAAGCTATATTACTGGGATTTTTTTTTTCCTTTGCACTTTTCCTTGCACTGAAGTGTAGCTCTTCAAGAGCTCCAGCTAGCAAGAATGTAAGGGAACACACTGAAGAAAACAAAACCTGTTAGATATGCAGGAGGTACACAGAGATAGAAAGGAAGGAAGAAAATTTAAAAACAAAACACAAAACTTCTAAAACAAAATGATCCTGTAAACTAAAATTCTAAAACATGTGAATAAATATAATGGTAAGAGAAAGATAAACAAAAAGAAAAATATTTTAAGTGGGACCAGGAACAAGGTCTAGATGGAATTACTCTTAGGGAGAATTTTGATAACACTCTTTAACAGTTTGGACCCAAAGGGACACAGACAATCCTGAACACTCTTTAAGTATGCTCAAAAAGGTAAAGAACAGCATCCATTTTTAAATGTTTTCAAATTAGAGTAAGTAATTATGCAATAATGAAACAAAAGCATATAAAAATATGAACAAACAAATATAATTCTTAGGAGATATATAATCATTTAAATTAAAAACTTAATAGATGATACCCAGATAGTTTTGAAAATAGTATTTACAAAGTCACCTAGCATGGAACAAAGAGATAAATAAAAATATGAAAGTATAATTAGGTGTTACTGGGGACAGAATGAGAAGCTCCCAAACATATCTATTTGGAGTACCAAAATGGACAAAATAAGAAAAGCATCACTTGGAAAAGTAATGGGTAAAAATTTTCCAAAACTCAAGATAGTCATGGGTCTCAGAAGAAAGTGAGCCAAACAGGATAAAAGAGAAGTCCAGACCAGACATACAACAGTGAAACATAAGAACATAAAGATAAAAAGAACATTATAGATGTGCTGGGGATAAGGTTAGCATATCTATAGAGGGAAAACAGCATTTTTCTCATCAAAAGTGATAAAGATCAGGAGAAAGATCATTGTCAACCTAAAATTGTATACACAACTAAATTACAATTAAAACAATAAAAAAATTTTGGATATGCAAACAATAAGAGTGTTTACCAGCCACTGAACTATCTTAAAGAATTATTAGAGGATATACAACAGCAAGAAAACTGAAACCAAAGGAAAACCACAGACGAGAAAAAAAACAAAATAGCAAGTTCAGAAAATGAAAAACTACAATGGCAAATTAAGTTTGAGAATAAAAAATATGTTCTTTCTTATTTTAAAAAAGGTAAAATAGGATTATATGATTTGATGTCTCAAACTTAGAATGTTTCAAACATTAAAAAAGGGTGTAGGAGCAGGGTGGGCAGTAAAGAACAACGCTGATCATTGTTAAGCTGTATGATGGATACATAAGGGTTCATTACACTGTGCACTCTACTTTTACTGTGTTTAAAGTTTTCCACAATAAAAGGTGTTTTTTAAGTAAAATTATAACTCTAGGTAACAATATCAGGATGGAAGGGTTTTTTTTTAATTTTTTTTAAGATTTTATTTATTTTTTTATTAGTTAGAGAGAGAGAGAGAGATCGAGCACAGGCAGACAGAGAGGCAGGCAGAGGCAGAGGGAGAAGCAGGCTCCCTGCCAAGCAAGGAGCCCAATGTGGGACTCGATCCCAGGACATGACCTGAGCCGAAGGCGGCCGCTTAACCAACTGAGCCACCCAGGTGTCCCATGATGGAAGGGTTTTTTTTAGTGGTTAGATATGTTTGTCATATTTGTGAGGAAAAAAAGAACACTGGACAAGTTTTGAATTTGTTATGTCAATCCATAGGAAGTATAAAAAAGCTAGCTATTAAAAGAATAAAAATATAATCTGTATCTTCAAAACTAGTATAGAGGAGACTAGAGTAATATAGAAAAGTTTGTCAATGTAACAAAAGGTTAGAAAAGAAGAGAGGAAGGAAATGATAAATGAAAGCAAACAAAAACACAAAATCAAGCTAAAACATAAAGCCAAATATGTCAATAATTCTAATGACATTTATTATATTAAGCTAATTAGGAGGCAGAGGTTGTCACAGGACAAGAAGCATATCAACTACCTACATGCATTTTATAAGAAACACATTATAATGAAACCACACAGAAATAATGAAAATAAAATTTAAAAATACACATCAGCAAAATACTAAAAAATATAAAATAATTGAAAAGTTGTAATAACATTGTCAGTATCCAACAAAATAGAATTTAAGGCAAACAGTTTTAATAGGGACAAAAATTAAAACACATAATGTAAAAAGAGAGGAGTACACTACCAAACTGATAGAACAATCATACAGTTTCTAAGTATTTAAAGTACATCAAAATGAGATAGAAATATGAGGAGAAATAATCATAGCCACAAACCCAGTCGAAGATTTTAATGTACTTCCATCCAGAAGTGATAAGGGGTGGGGGAGGCTATAGAGCGGTTTTACCAAAAAAATGTTTTAAGCTTGATAATTATATAGAACATATGTGCCCCTGGAATAATAAGAACATGCATATTTTCAAGTACATGTGTAACAATCATAAAATTGACCGTGTACTGAATAGCAAAGGGAGTACCCATTAACTTTTTAAAATCACTAATATTCAGTTGATGGTATCTGTCCAAAGTACAAGTAAATTGGAAATTCTGATTTTAGAAAGTGGTTAAAAAATTCATTAGTCAGAAACTTCAAATTTGACTCATACCATTAAGAAAATGAATAAGAAAACCCAGACAGTGAGAAAATATTGACAAAATATAGATATTTAACAAAGAACTGGTAGCAAGGATATATAAATAATGCCTATGACTCAAAAACTACCAAGACACCACATACACCCATTAGATTGGCTACATTTTTAAAAAGAGACCACACCAAGTGTTGGTAAAGATGTAGAGAAACTAGAACACTTAGACACTATTTGGGGGGATATAAAATGGCCCAACCACTTTGGGAAATAGCTTGGCAGTTTGTTTTTTTTTCAAAGATTTCATTCATTTATCTGACAGACAGATACCACAAGAAGGCAGAGAGGCAGGCAGAGAGAGGAAGGTAAGCAGACTCCCTGCCAAGCAGAGAGCCCGATGCAGGGCTCGATCCCGGGACCCTGGGATCATGACCCGAGCTGAAGGCAGAGGCTTTAACCCACTGAGCCACCCAGGTGCCCCAGCTTGGCAGTTTTTTTAAAAACTAAACATTCACCTACCACACAACTCAGGCATTCTATTCCTGTGGTTTTACTCATGAGAAATGAAATTTATGCCCACACAAAGACATGTACATAAATATTCACAGAAGCTTTATTTATAATAACCAAAGACTAGACACAACCCAAACATCAGTCAATAGATGAATATATAAATAAATTGTGGTATATCTATATAAGGAATACTACATAGCAATAAAAAGGAATGACCTATTGGTACCTATCGATTTGGATGAACCTCAAAATTATTATCAAAGAATAGGGTTTCCAGGGAGCATAAAGGTGTTGTCCCTCAGAATCTAAGCAAAAGTTCAAGGGAAGCACTTGTCTAAAAAAGACTTGTGGATCTTGCTTTTGTCAAATATAGTGAATACCAGTTAGGTTTGTGGAGCCCTCCAGATTTTCAAAAGAAATATTTATGCAGCAACATAACCAGTTTGGACCCAAAGGGACACAGACAATCCTAATTGAAAAGAGACTGCTGGACTCCAAAATTCTACAGGCAGGAAGCAGGTTGAGAAAATTCTCTCCTCCCTTCCTTCTTTCCCTTATTTGCTAGGCAGGTTGGTTATAGAAAAATAAACAAGTAAGACTAGATAGAAAAATACTGGAAAAGGAGAGCATTTAAGGGAACTATCCTTCCAAAATAACAATTCATATTATAAACAACATGTTTATAATACAGTAATTACACTAGAAAGAATGAGTTGGATGCAAGTATATATAAAAATGTAGTATATCATAGAAATGGCATTTCAAGTTGGTAGAAAAATGAAGATTTTCAATAAATGTTGTTGGAATAAGTAAGGAATTATTTGGGAAAAAATAAAGTTGGAGCCATATTTTGCAGTGTAATATAAGTAAAATTCAAGAGGAATATATTATTTAACTAAATAAAAACTAAATCATAAAAGTACTAAAAAATACTGGTATCATTTCTTGTAATTGGTAAACCTAACTAGATAAAAATGAGAAATTTCTACATGGCATAAGCCACTATAAATAAAATCAAAAGGCAAACAAAAAGCTGGGGAAAATATTGTAGAGTCATATTATAGATTAAAGATCAATTTCCCTAAAATGCAAAAGGCTTCCCAAATCAATAAAATGTTAATAATCTAATTTTTTTTAAATAATCTAATTTTTTAAAGATTTTATTTCTTTATTTGACAGAGAGAGACACAGTGAGAGAGGGAACAAAAGCAGGGGGAGTGGAAGAGGGAGAAGCAGGGTTCCTGCTGAACAGGCAGCCCAGTGCAAGGCTGGATCCCAGGGCCCTGGGATCATGACCTGAGCCAAAGGCAGATGCTTAACAACTGAGCCACTGAGGTGCCCCAGTCACCTAATTTTTTAAATAGCTAAGGCTATGAATGAATTTTCCCCAATGAGAAAATAAAGATTGATATTAAGCATATACAAAGATAACCTTACTCAAAAAAGAAATGCTAATTAAAACTAACCTGAAACATCATTTTGAACCTACCAATTGTGCGATGATCCATAAGTTTGGTAACACACTAAGCAAGAAAACGTGCAAGTAGGCAGGCACTTCCATACTCTGTCAGTGGAAGTGTCCATAGGTGTAACCTCTGTGAAGGACAACTTGACAATAGCCAATTACAAATGTCCATATTATTCAGCCTAATGGTTGACTTTCCTGGGTATTTAAACTGCATGTATACTACTATTTGTATATCATGATAGGTATTCAGGCTACAGTGGTAAGTGATAAAAGAAAATTGCAGGATAGCATGTATGTTATGAAACTGTTTCTATAAGAAAAAGAAAAAGAATACATTCATATACAAGATCTACATATTGACTTACAGTTTAATGGAACTCCTGAGGAGAAATGTGCACAAGAGGCATATCTGATTGGTTGATTCTGGAAGGGGAATTGTGTGGCTGAGATAAAGAGATAGCAAGAAGACTATGAAAAGAGTATAACTTCTGAATTTGAAGCCATGTCAGGGTATTACCTATTTAAAAAGTAAATTAGAGGGCACCTGGGTGGCTCAGTGGGTTAAAGCCTTTGCCTTCGGCTCAGGTCGTGATCCCAGGGTCCTGGGATTGAGCCTCACATTGGGCTCTCTGCTCAGCATGGAGCCTGCTTCCTCCTCTCTCTGCCTGCTTCTCTGCCTACTTGTGATCTCTGTCTGTCAAGTGAATAAATAAAATCTTTAAAAAAAATAAAAAATAAATAAAAAGTAAATTATAAATTTTTTAAAATTCAAAGGACTCCAAATTTTAGAACTAATAAAAGAGTTCAATAAAGTTACAAGATACAACATCAATAATGTTCCCTATGTTAGTAGTAGCCAAGTTGAAACACAGTGAAAGAAAAACAACTCCATCAATAATGACAACAGCAACAACAACCAAGTTAGGTGGTATCTCTGTTGTGAATAAAATCACAAAAATGCTGAAGGATATTTTAAGAAAAGACGTAAAGAGATGCCAAGCTATACTATATTCATGGATGTTCAGATTTATGATTGTAAAGATGACAAATCCTATAAATTAATGAACAAAAGTAATGTCATTTTCAGAACACCAACAAAGTTTTTCATGATACTTTACAAGAAAATGCAAAGATAGTGTGGTAAGTAAAGGGCAACGACAATTAAGATAATTTTGAAGGAAAAGATATGGAGACTAGAAGCAGGTATGGGACTAGGCCTACCAGATACCCAAAGATATGGTAAAGGCATAGTAATTTAAGAAAGAATATCACTCACGCTGAGATAGGAAACAATGTCATTGGGAAAGAACAGAGAGCCCAGAAACAAACCCTTGTGTGAGTGAAATTTGGTCTCCTCAGCTAGGTCTGAGACTATTGTCCATATCTCAGCAATAGCAGTTTAACTTTCCACCGGTGCTTCATTCAGGCATCCAGACAGGACCTACTTACATGTCATCATCGTCAGATCTTGGTTGTTCCTTGTCTACTTCAATGCCAGAGGCCATTTCCATATTCCCCTCATCTTCTTTAGGAAGCCTTTGTTCTAATGTTCCCACTGTTAAAGAAATAACAGAGAGATTAAAGCCTCCTAGCTTATGTACACGATGTGGGGTATAAATCCCAAATCCTATACTGGCCATCACCCATGAAGATAAACCTTCAAATTGTTTCCATTAAAACAGATATTATGTCAGGTTTTTTCCTACATAACTTCAACCTCGATGCAGTCAAGAGCAATGTAGAGATAGATTTTCCTAAAATCCTAAAAATTTCCTAAAAAAAAAGCTAAAAGAGTTCACAAAAGAAGTAAAAATGCTGGCTTCAAAACTTGGTCAGCATAGTCTATGTCTAGCCTACTTTCGACTCCCACTTTGGGATTTTGCTACACATGTCTATATTAGTTGGCTTTTCCAGAATAAACCACCACATACTTAGTAGTTTAAAAGAGTAGCCATTTATGGAGGTCGCTATTCTGCCATTAGGCTGTTTGGGCTAGGCTTAGCTGGCTGGCTCTTCCAATCTCGGTTGGACCCAGTCACCCATGTGCAGTCACTTGCCATACCAACTGGAGGACAGCTGGCTGGCCTGCTATGGCCTCTCCTGGGATGGCTTGGCTCTCTTTTCCACTGGTCCCTCATTTTCCAGCAGGCCAACTGGAGCTAGCTGAGAGATATACAGGTTTCAAAAAAAAAAAAAAAAAGGCAAAAGCTCCTTGAATACTCAGATTTGGCACACCACTGCTTCTATTCTTTCCTTCTCAGGCACACAAATCACAAAAGCCAATTGAGATCCAAGCGGAGGGGAGAGAAGCCATTTAATGCTGGAGGAGCTGCAAAGTCATGTTGCAAAGGGCAGGGATACAGGGAAGAGTGAAGGAATGTGCTCATTTTGGTAACCTACCAGAATCTGTCTGCCTCCCCCACCTGCACTCTGCAACCATCTGGTTTCTACCCGGCTAAACTGCGTTTCATGTTAGTCTCCAGGAAAAACAAAAAACAAAAAATCCCTACCCATTGCTAACAAGTGGGATTAGAAATAGGAACTTTTCTCCAAAGGTGAAATTAAAAAATTAAAAGTGTGCCTATTTTTTGTTTGTTTTTTTGGTAAGCTGACTATTCATGGACATATCTACAAGTGCAAATTTTACCACACTGTAATTAAATATTTCCCTATTTCTAATAATATGTGTCATCCCAAATCATAGCCTATATTATTTCCTACACTGCATTATAAAATAAATGAATTGATTGATGTATCTCATCTATGACATAGTCTGGCTACTTAATAGCAGCTTGAGTATTCCAGTTGGTGTGGGAATCATAGTTTTTGTTTTTCTGTTTTAGGAAGACAATTTTAGGAGGCTTTTATGTTTTGTTTAACAGGATAGGAGAAAGGATGAATAGCCAACTATAGAAATGTAAATCAGTTGTTATTGGGGTGTGCATCTATGATGTTACCAAGGCAACTATGTGGCCTGAAAACTTACACAAGAAAAATGGAGGTTACCTTCCCACCAAGGATCCCCTTGGAGTGGTTAAACTATAAACAAATTTACTGACCTGAATTAATTATGCACACGTTAAAAAAAAAAACTTGTCCTTATAGTAAGAGTGTAGCTTTTACTAGTAAAAATCATCAAAGAGGATTTTACAAAGTCTTCCTATTTTAAACTTGAAGTTAGGATAAATTAAATAGGTAGTTGATAAAGTTTCACTTTTAATGGAATGCAGGGCTCGAAACATGAAAGCAATTTATTTTCAAGGAGTTGGAAGTTGAAGCTAAACAATGATGGATGACCTATGAATAATGCTTAAATGTATGACCAATAGCTAATGCTTGAAAACCTTTATACACTGTGTCTGTTATACCTGCCGTCAAAGTTATTAAAACTTACACATGCAGGAAGTCTTCATAAAAAGTCTACACAGTCATAAGAATTATTTTTCACATTATAATTTCCCTATCCAAATTAACGGCAATACAACTATTAGTAATCACATGCCTTTGCATAAAGTTATACTAAAAATGTGCTATGGTTTTATGTTCATTCATAAAGATGATGGCCACCTGCTAAGTTCTAGGCACTAGGGAGAGAGAGAGATGAAACAGTGTGGTAATCAAGACAAAGCTCTGTAAGCTTAGGGTCTAGTGGGGAAGAAAGATAATAAGAATCAGAAATTAAAGTGAATGTTATTTTTATGATCAGAGAATTACAGTGTCTTGTGGGGTATTAAGCAGCAAAGCCAAACCTAGAGTCATGCAAGGGAAGCTTGCTCAGATCTTAATCATTTAAAACAGTGGCTCCCCATCCATGGAACACAGGAAATAGTTTGAGATCCAGGTTTTTCAGAGCAATCACTAAAAATTCAAATAAAAATACTGCATCCTTTCATGACCTAAATTTAAATGATAAATATAGTGATGAAATGTCACTATTTCATGCATTTAACAAAAATATTTGTGTATGAGCAAATTTGAGTATGAGACTGAATGACTATGAAATCGTGGGAAGCAGCTGACAGAAAAGGCAGGAAGGGATGCCTGGGTGGCTCAGTCGGTTGAGCATCTGCCTTTGGTTCAGGTCACGATCCCAGGTCCTGGGATCAAGTCCTACCTTGGGCTCCTTGCTCAGCAGGGATCCTGCTTCTCCCTTTGCCTACCACTCCCCCTGCTTGTGGCTGCTCTCTCTCTCTCTGTCTCTCTCTCTCTGGCAAATAAATAAAATTTAAAAAAGAAAAGAAAAAGGCAGGGAGAGACTAGACAAACTTGAGGACTTCCTAGAATTTTTTGGATTGAAGAGAAGTACATTAATATAGTTACAGGGTCTTCCACTCACTCATGCAAAAGAACACTTAAGGATCTACATCATTCCAGACCCCTTTACAAAGCCCATCAGGTAGTACTGGGAAAACCAGGGAGAGAAGGGTACCCACCCTTCACCACCTCACCACCCACTATGATACATAGTGGCAGAAATGGGAGGAGGTTCATCAGAGGGAAATCTTGCAGGAGGAATTATCCTGGCAAAAGGAGGCCGGCATTCTAAGCCGAGTGAGGAGTATCTGCTGAGGGAGAAACACTAGCAAGCCTGACACTGCAATGGGCCATGCCAGTCTTCAGAGTCTGCAAGAGACTGATTTTATCCCGAGGGTAAGAGGGCATCTTCGGCAGAATTTTAAGCTGAAAGGAGATTTGGTCCATTTTAGGAAGATTATCCAGCAAGGCTGCAAAGGGTAGAGCTAAAGTAAGAAAAGATGACCAGGGACAGGAAGTCAAGAGGCCAACCACAGTTAGACGTGGAGCACAGCGTTGGGGGAGGGCAGCACCCTAGCAGGGTGTAAAAGAAATCATCTGTACTCTGCTTTGAATGCACCTTGGGAGGCAAATTCCTATTTCCAATCTCACTTGACAGATAAGTTGCTCATATATGCCCAATGTAAAACCATCCATTGTAAAGATACAGGAAGTTCATGAATGAATTAATTTGGCATGACAGACCAAAGGAAGACTTTTCTTTGACTCTTTCTAAGACAAACAGGAGCAAATTCAAGAAGAAACATCAAAGCCACCAAGTATGTCCCCATCTCAGTGTCTTGAAAAATGAATGCCATCCTTCACACCTGCCTAGGGTCCCAGCTCCAAAGATTGTGGAGTTTAGGCTTCACAAGCTGGCAGACCCACTCTTGGGCAATCATACTTCTCTTACATTATCCTCAGGGTGGTACATATTTTTGTATTGTTCCTTAACTTTGTAAGTACTTATCAGCCTCCGTTATGCCTAGTTTGTATCTCTGCCTCCTCGGCACCTCAATCTCGCATTTCTGAAACACGGGTCCCTAAGAGCCACATGCCTGCAGGCCTTCCCAAGACAAAATCCCCAGGACGTGAATTCCCTCAAACTTGGAAAAGGATGGTTGACTTCCCAAAAACACCAGCATCATCTTGCAAAAAGTCAGAGACAGAACAAAACAAAACCCTCCCCGAAGCCCAGAAACTATATGACGATGTATTTTCATTGCCTAAGAATAGCAATTTGAGCCTGTCGGGTAGCTGTCAGAGACAGAGAGCTAAGCAGCACCCACTTACCATCTACAAAGCCAACTTGCCCTATTCACTTTCATCAGTTGTCAACTAAGCCGTTAAAGTAAATTACCCCATTCTTCCAGGAAGCTCCAGTCTTGGGTTGAAGGCATTTGGAACAGACTTGGACAAGGCCAATCACCTTCTGAAGAGGCTGAGCCCTTCCCGGTTCTCTCTCCAGGCTGAAGGTATTTTTATCCCCTATCCACATTCACAGGGCTCTGATAACATTCCCCAGCGGACTGTTATGTTCTTAAAAATAAACTGCGTACCCCATTCGCCTTCGTGGGCAGAAAACGAGCTACTTGTCAGATGTGCTGTGGCCCAAGCACTCATTAATTCTCCAGGTGCTTCATGCCGCCATCGTCTCCTATTTTCTGGAATGCCTGCAGTCACCATCCCTTGGCCACCTGAGGAGGAGACCGTGTTACTGGAAATAAAAATGCTTCATCTGGCTTCTTATAAAATCACAGAACGTGAGAACCTTGGAGGTAGCTTGATTCCTCCCCCTTCATGTTACCAGTAAGAAAATGGAGATAGAGAGGGGTGCCTGGGAGGCACAGTGGGTTAAGCCTCTACCTTCGGCTCAGTCATGATCTCAGGATCCTGGGATCGAGCCCCACATCGGGCTCTCTGCTGGGCAGGGAGCCTGATTCCTCCTCTCTCTCTGTCTGCCTCTATGCCTACTTGTAATCTCTTTCTCTGTCAAATAAATAAATAAAATCTTTTAAAAAATGGAAATAGAGAATATTTTAGTGACTTATGTCATACGGCTGATGAGTATGAAAGTCCCTTGCTTTGCAAACACGTTAGTGTGTTAAATTTTCTATTCTACTTATTTTAAACTGGTCTTATGGTCTCATTGACTTAGAATGGATTGAATTGCTACATTTGCAAGCCCCTTCTTGCAAGTTTGAGGACTTCAGTGTTTTGTAATGGTACAAATGTAAGTCAGTTCACACACTTATAAATGTCAGTGATACACTTGCATTTTCCAATTTATAAAATGGGTATAAATTTTAGTTCTTCCCCAGCCCCATGTTATCAAGAGAAACATAGGAAATAAGTAATAAAAGTCCTCACCACCTGTAAAAATAACACCCAGATGTTACTGTGAACTTCTCTTATGCAAAGACGATGCCAGAAGCTCAAATGTAAATGGAGGAATTTCGGTGGGAAATATCATCATATTCTAAACACTCTTAACATTTAAATAGCACATTGGCTTACAAAGCAATTTTACAAGTATTTTTGTACTGCAAACTCTAAACCTTGTGGGATAGCTATTATCTTAATTCAGATTTTGTTGATGGAAAAAACCAACCCCTCCAAGAAATTCCAAGGAAATAATTGGGCTAGCATGGAAGACAGGTCAAGCCAAGTGCCCTTCCTTAGACAATCTCCCTCAACCGCAAGAGAGGTGGGATTCTAGATCTTTCCTTCTTTATATTCTCATATCTGGGGCGGTCAGTTGTCTAGGATACTTAGCAGACAACTTTCTCAGGAGGTAAGGGAGATACCAAAACATTATCTCTGGAAGATATTTGATACCAAATCTATAGGGATTGTACTGAAAAGAGAACTGTGGAGTCAGGGTGTGGATTCACCTTCAGGCCCAGTGGAGGAGGTGGAGGGGACATCACCTGCTGTCATCATCTCCAGCAGACTCTGAGGAGCTTGCGTGTCCCACCGTCTCCTGCTCTCTGCAGCAGCGCCAGGATCTTGAATGAACAACTCTGGGTATGAGAAAATAACTCATTAATTTAAAAGCAGTCAAAGCACAACTAAATGCACCCAAGAGTTCTTAGGAAATCCAGAGGTTGTCCATCTGTGGGTACCCTCAAAAACAGAGAAATTACCAACTCATTCTAATATACATTGTTACGAACTGAATGCTGTGTCCAACCTCTCCCCAAATTCCTATGTTGAAACCTAAGGCCCAATGTGATGATATTAGGAGGTGGTGGGGTCTTCGGGGGGTGATGAGGCCATGAGGGTGGAACCCTCAGGAATGGGCTTCCTGCTCTCATAAAAGAGACCCCACAGAGCTCCTCACCCTTTCTGCTAAGTGAAGACATAGTGAAAACATGGCAGTGGGTCCTCACCAGACACTAAATCTGTGGGCACTATGCTCTTGGACTTTTCCAGCTTCCAGAACTATGAGAAATAAATATTTTTTGTTTGTAAGTCACAGAATTAATGGCATTTTGTAATAGCAGCCCAAACGGACTAAGACAGATCATAACTTACAAGACTAAAATTATCAACAGGCTTAAAAATTGTTTCATTTTTATTATTAACATATGAGTGACCAGGTAATATATCTAAATGCAAACAAGTATTAGTAACAAGAATGGACACATTCCATGAGGCATCTCTAAGCATTTTACTTCAGTTTCCATAGAAATGCAATCAATTGTTACCTTTTTAAGGTTTATTTATTTATTTGAGAGACAGAGTGAGAGTGGGGGATTGGGGGGTGGCAGAATGAGAGGGAGAGAGAAACCCAGACTCCATGCTGAGCATGAGACTGGACCTCACGACCCTGAGGTCAGACCTGAGCCAGGAAACTAAGAGTTGGTCACTCAACTGACTGTTGACTGTACACCAAGGTACCCTGAGTTCTGTTATCTTAATTTAAAAAATCTTTATTTATTACAACGTCTCAATGTAGGACATGAAAATCACCCATAATCTCACCATCTAGAGACCATGAAAATTTCAAAACTTTCCCCTTGAATATAGTTTCTTTGTTTTGAAACAAAAATGGGCCTCACACCATACACAACTTCCGTAACTTGCTCTTCCCAATGAGCAACATTATCATACCCACTTTATTAACCACTGTTCTATACAACCATTTTAAAGCAAATATACTATTCTATTTCATAAACATATTATAATTTAATTCTTTATGGTTGGGCGTTTAGTTTGCTAGCCATTTTTCACTATTATAAATAATACTATAATGAAATCATTGCAGCTAAATGTTTGTGGACATTTATGCTTATTTAAACTATTGAAGGTGACAATTCTAGGAGCTAGCATTAATTGCTTCACCAAAGCTTTTTGTTGCTAAAGTGGAATCTATTACTAATTTATTCATGATTGTGCTCCATGTATTTTGAATAGCTAGTTCTTCCTTATCTTCCTTACCCAAAAAAACAAAACAAAACAAACCCACAAAAACAAACTCACCTATATTTTCTTTTACTTCATTTTCTTTTTTTTTAGTTTTTATTTAAATCCCAGTTAGTTAGCATACAGTGTAATATTCATTTCAGGTGTGCAATATGATGATTCAGCAGTTACACACCCAGTGCTCATCACATTAAGCCCTCCTTAATCCCCTTCCCCATTTCACCCACCACCTACCCACCTCCCATCTGGTAACCATCAGTGTGTTCTCTATAGTTTATTGGTTCTGTTTCTTGGTTTACCTCTCTCTCTCACTCTTTTTGTCCCCTTTGTTCATTTGTTTTGTTTCTTAAGTTCCACATATGAGTGAAAACATATGACATTTGTCTTTCTCTGACTGGCTTATTTCATTTAGCATAATACTCTCTAGCTCCACCCATGTCATTGCAAATGGCAAGATCTCATTCTTTCTGATGGCTGATATTCCACTGTATATGTAAATATACCACATCTTTATCCATTCCTAAGTCTATGGACACTGGGCCATTTCCATAGTTTGGCTATTGTAGATAATGCTGTTATAAGCATTGAGGTGCATGTCTCCCTTTGAATTAGTATTTTTGTATCCTTTGGGTAAATTCCTCTATTTTTAACTTCTTGAGAAATCTCCATACTGTTCTCCAAAGTGACTATACCAGTTTGCATTCCCACCAACAGTGCAAGCGGGTTCTCCTTTCTCCACATCTTTGCCAACACCTGTTGTTTCTTTTCTTGTTGTTTTTAGCCATTCTGACAGATGTAAGGTGACATCCATTGTAGTTCTGATTTGCATTTCCTGATGACCAGTGATGCTGAGCATCTTTTTAACTATCTGTTAGCCATCTGTCTGTCTGCTTTGGGAAAATGTCTATTAATGTCTTCTGCCCATTTTTTAATTTGATTTTTCATTTTGGTGGGAGGTTGAGATTTGTTAAGTTCTTTATATATTTTGGAAAGTAACCCCTTATCAGATATGTCATTTACAAATATCTTCTCCCATTCCATAGGCTGCCATTTGATTTTGATTGTTCTTTTAATTCATTTTCTAATATATAACTTTATTTTTATATATAAACTCTTTGGTTCTTTAAAAATGTATTTCGTTGTATCATTATATAAGGTCTGATTTCA
>RCUC01148180.1:0-33414 GCA_003697995.1 Taxidea taxus jeffersonii
AATATATATACTTTTTTTTTTCCTGGAGGGACCATATAGTAATTTTTCCCACACACATTTGATCATCTGTTTCCTGCTTTAGTGAAGACTGATTTTACCTCTGGGTGGCTACGGAAAAGCAATTCCTTTCTGTATTAGAAGCGAGAAAAGAACCTGCTATTGTCTCATTTTATCTTTCTATATATTAAAATCCTGGGTACACAATAAGGACCAAGTGAAGAATGGCAGTATCACTGTCACCTTGCCATGTGATTTCAGGGAACTTCTTTCACCTCAGGACCATAATTAAATGTTGGAATGAGGGAAGAAGGCAAAAATGCTAACTTCAAAGATTAAACCCTCCCCTTGGTAATGTGCTATGCTTTATTTCTTACCCATTTAAAAATATTTTCTTGTGTATAACTACACACATGAAAAAGATTTCAGTGCATATCAAAATATCAGTAGTAGTAGCAAAAGTGCAAATAAATGTTTTTTAAGTAAACTCTATGCCCAATGCGGGACTTGAATTCACAACCCTGAGATCAAGAGTCACATGCTCTACCGACTGAGCCAGGCAGGCACCCCAAGAACTGCAAATAACTTAATTTCTTTCTTTGTGTTTTTCTGTATTTCTTAACCTTTCTAAATGAATATGCATTACTTTTGTTATAAAAAATGTTACTTAATTATCTTTTTTTTTTTTTTTTTAAGATTTTACTTATTTCACAGACAGAGATCACAAGTAGGCAGAGAGGCAGGCAGAGAGAGGAGGAAGCAGGCTCCCTGCGGAGCAGAGAGCCCGATGTAGGGCTCGATCCCAGGACCCTGGGATCATGACCTGAGCCGAAGGCAGAGGCCTTAACCCACTGAGCCACCCAGGCGTCCCTATTTATTTATCTTCTTATGCAAGCTTTTGTATCTGGTTTCATAATGAAATAATCTTCAAAACCTGAAGAATCTGGTACACAATTTATGAAGTGCTGATAAATCCTTTATGTCCTCCAACCATTTAAAAACAGTTAAAAATAGGGGCACCTAGGTGGCTCAGTTGGTTAAGCGTCTGCCTTCGGCTCAGGTCATGATACCAGGGTCATGGGGTCAGGCCCTGTGCTGAGACCCTCGTGGAGCTCCCTGCTTCTCCCTCTCCTCCCCACTTGTGCTCTCTCTCACTATCTCTCAGTCTCTCAAATAAATAAAATCTTAAAAAAAAACAACAGTTAAAATAGTTTCCTTAAAGAAAAATTAGTTAATAGAAAGAATGCTAAGTAATGTAAGTGATTGGTAACTAATATAAACATTCTCTTTTATATTATAAAAATATAATATAAAACCTTAGTAATTTATCAAGTGAATTTTGAAAGTCAAAGTCAATGACTGTGTACGTAATGTATCTGAGTGGAAAAGAAATAGCTCAACTTCAAGGTGTAGCTTCATTATATTTTGTTTAATGTTTTCTGATTTAAAGATGGCAGAGCTATTCTCAGGAATGTGAATGAAAATATGGTTGTATCTGTGATTTAATTCCTTAATAGATTTTCTTATTAGAGAACGTAGCTCTGAAACCAGTAAACACATGCAAAGAAAATTATCATTCTCTTGCCAGTCATGATAGCAATTGGGAATATAAAATATTAAAGGTCAAAGATTCCTAAACTTGATCTGAACAGTAACTCTAGACTAAGTGATATATATATATACACTACAAATCAGCACTATCACACTTCATCAGTCAGAATGATTTATATTTTTCTTTCTTTCTTTCTCTTTTTTTTTTTTTGCCTGAGTGCCTTGCACCTCAGGCTTAAATCTTGTTTTATTGGAATCAAGTATAAAACATCAGAATGACTGAACAAATTCAATAAATGGTTTAATAGCTATCTCAGAAGAAAAACGTCTTTTAGGTGATTTGGGGATAGATGAGAGAAAGAAGTGATCTGATCCTACAATACTTAGATTTAGTTGAAGATTTTGACAATGATATGTATGGATGTCAGTTAAGTATATCTACACAAGATAAATATATCTTATGGTGGTGGCAATGGGAGAACCTTGCAGAGAAGGCAACTTTTATTAATTAAACTCAAGAGCTGGTCTCGAGTTTAATTACTATATATTGTTAATTTTTTGTGCATTCTCAGGTATGATACTGTTACATTAAGCATCAAAATACTCCAGTCAGTAATGTTATTGAGTCCATACTAGCAGAATTAGACAGGTGACAGAACAATTTTGAAAGAAAGAAGAGAATAATCGTGTCAGTTATAGAGATAACTTCTAATGAGAGCCTGGGAATCAATAGATATACTGAATTTTGAGTTTGCAAAAAAAATGCCTTTCCCTAATATTTTATTCAATGTTTCCAAAGATCTATCTCTAAAATACCTATGAAAAATTTATCTTCATATATGTCCATGTTCAATGGATAGTACTGACAAACACAAATAAATATGGGTGTTCTTACTTGCTAAAAACAAGACCAATTTTAAGAGAGAGCCATTAATACGCTAAGTTGACATTTTATCAAATGGATGAAATTGAGAAGTAAGAAACACAAATAACTGCAGAAAAATGTTCATAGTCCAGCCAGACCAAAATACAAATTCTCTCACTAAATTGCATGAATAGCTTGGTCTAACCCACTTTACCAATACCATCTTAAACCATCTCAAACACTCTACTCCAAATCAGCAAGGGTTTGACCCCAACATAAATATACTTAGGGACTCAGGCACAGAATACCAAAAATACTTTTTTTGATGAAGCTCAAATGATTCTTAGAGGTACAAAATGTCATTTGGTTTGACAATGAGGTGTTTTTGGTTTGTTTGCTTCTAGATATCAGTTGAGTTTTCTTTCAATGTTGTGTGTGAGGTTTGACTTAATTAATGGGAATTTAAGCTATTGATCTAAATATCTCCAGTAAACATGTAAAGGAAACTACTAATTATTTTCTTTTAAAAAGCTCAATTCCTTTTATTGAATGATTTTTTTGCTTTTTATTATTATTTTTAATAATAAATATATTTTATGTTTATTTTATATATAAATGTAGAGTATATATTTATATAATCTATATATATACATATACACATACATATATATACACACACACACACATATACACACATATATATATATGACTTGAACTCATGACCCTGAGATCAAGACCTGAGCTGAGATCAAGAGTCAGACCCTTGGGGCACTTGGGTGGCTCAGTGGGTTAAAGCCTCTGCCTTCAGTTCAGGTCCTGGGATCGAGCCCCGAATCTGCTCAGCAGGAAGCCTGCTTCCTCCTCTCTCTGCCTGCCTCTCTGCCTACTTGTGATCTCTGTCAAATAAATAAATAAAGTAAAAAAAAAAAAAGTAAAAAAAAAGAGTCAGACCCTTAATTGACTATGCCACCCAGGCACCCCTACTGAATGATTTTAATACCAGAAACCAGATCATCCCCGGGGCTCAACAAAAGCCATGGCACCTCTGTCTCAACCACAACCAAGGCCTCATTTCTATCCTTATCTTCTGGTTCCTATACACTGAGAGAGATCCCATTTCTGGTTCTGGGACATTCTGCAGGACTCAGTCTGGAGGATTTAACTTAAGATAAAGTGATTCCAGCATTAATAAATCAATCCATCAGTGGTTTCAGGATCTTAGAGAACCATTCTTTTTCTGAGAGCCATTTTTATACCCAGTTTGATAAATCATTAAGGTCTCACAAATTCCAACCTTCTCCTTAATTTACACTCTGTAACATTTACCACATTTTCATTTGGGGACTGAGTGACTTAGGAGACAGCTGTGGTGTGACAGAATGTCACCGGACCAAAACATCGAAGACCTGGGTTCTGGTTCCAGTTCTTTCACTTAAAAACCACTTGTTCTGGGGGGGAGGGGGGTTGGGAGAAGGTGGTGAGGTTACATCATATGTTTAAATAAAAATAAATAAATAAAAGTAAAAAAAAAAACCCACTTGTTCTTGCACAGGCCTCTCAAGCTCTGAGACTCCGTTTTATGAGAAGCAAGAGCATCACTGTTATGGTTATTATGAGGGTTCACTGTACAGGTATTCATAGCGAAGTAATGGGCAAATACTAGACACTATTTGTCTTTGTACTCTATTTCTTAAAATTCTACTTTTTGCAAAGAAACATGAACCAGAGCAATAAAGACACCTAGTCTCTACTTGAAATTGTTTCTTGAGCACCCAAAGTGGGCCAATCCTACAGATTTAACTAAGGCTGGTTTTCCTTTCGGCTTAGCAAGTTCTCAGCCAGGTTCTCCTTATATTTTAGAGGACATCCCCAGACAGAATTTTGAAGAAAGAAATTGTGACAGAATATAAGAATTAAAATGGGTACACTATGAGAATATTTCATAAATATTCCTGATTCAAGCTTCTTATGAAAAACACTGGATAGGCCATTTTTTAATAGTTTTGAGATATATACTATCTGCTAAGAAAGAAAGTTAGGAAAAACATTTCTGATTAGTTACAAAATTTACAATAATCTAAAAGTTAATAGATTTACTGCTGTTTCTAAGTCTAAATCATATGTATGTTACTACCCACAGATTTTGCTTCCTGAAATCATTAAATTTTCTGTAAAAAGAGCCTGAGATTTAACATACTACCTTTATGGTCACTTTCCACAATGGAACCCTAAATCTACCACATTTATTAAACTAGCATTTGTTTTCACATTCTCTTCATTCTATTTTACCATTCTTTTTTTTTTTCTTAATGTTTTTGGTAATCTCTATACCCAGTGTGGGGCTCGAACTCACAACCCTGCAATCAAGAGACACACGCTCCACCGACTGAGCCAGCCAGGTGCTCCTAGATTTTACCAGAGACCTAGGACTGGCCCTACACATACTGCTCAATGATATGATCAGCTCTGTAATTTTATCATCTTTGCAATGACTTTGTGGCCTGTTCAAATGCAAATATCTCAGGGAAAGTTAATACATTAAACTGTAATCAGTGTTTCTGTATGCCACAAAAAGGAGATCTGGGTATTCGTTAGACTTCTTAATAAGATTTATATAATCAAAAAAATAAATTTGATAAGAAAAAGGGAGTGAGAAGAAGGAGGCAATGGGGTTGAAAGACAGGGTTGTGCACAGACACACATACACCCACCGAGCACATTACCCTTGCTTCGCAAACCCATAAGAAATGCTTTGCACCGCAAATGCCCACAGAACCAGCAGGAATCGAGGTTATCTTGCTAAGCACAGAAGGAAGATACCCAGCAGTAGTGTCCAGCTTCTGGTTCTTTACTAAAGTAAACAATAAACATTACAGTCACTTAACTTATCAACAGTCTATTTAAGTAATACCCCCAAATGGTCTGCAACATGCAAACTAAAAAATGTAGAACCCAATCCTGATTAGATCAGTTAATTGCGAGTGCTTTGTTTCTACATTCTTCTCTTTAACAAAACATGGAAAATTTATGTTTCAGCAAACAACGGCTTTAAATGCCTTGGGGGGAAGCTCTAAAAAAATGTCTTTATAAATTAATTTAATATTAATATTTGTAATCTTATTCCTATTTTGAAAATTAGTAATAACTGGTGTTTCCTGTGGTTGTATGACAATCAGTAGGAATGTCAACATGGTGATTAAAAAATTTTTGTTAAAACAAATGCTTTTATATGGGCACTTGCAATAAAAGATGAATCAGATGTGGTAATAGCTTCTTTTGTAAAAGCCATGTATAAACAGCACATAAAGATGACAAGTCAGGCAGCAATAGCCCATTCTTCAGCCAAAAAAGGAAACGAATGAAGAAATAACAAAATTCACCAAAAAGAAAATCATTTTCTACCCCCCCACACCCCCCAAGAGCCTCATAAATAATAGTTTTGGTACACTTTCAGTGGAAAACTCAGGCCAGCTGACAGTTTGAAAAAGGACATTGGAATCACAAACACTCAGGATGGGGATAAACTAACAACAGAGTAACCATGTGGCTAGCAAAAGATGAATTAAAAATTCTATCTTCCCTCTCTAGTGTGCCATACCTTATCTTGTAATACATTTCTCTTCATTCTAAATGTTCTTTCTTGGCTATATCTGCTCCCACTCTTTTTTTTTTTTTTTAATAAAGGTATGCTATTGGTCGTTAGCTAGAAATACAGCCTTGTAGTGCTCACTAGTTCTCCACAAAACTTGAGTCATTTTCATGGTTCACTGCTATTCTCTGGCATATAAAGATTACATCTGAATAAAGGGGCTTACTTAGATGTTGATCTTTATTAAATTACAGTTGGTTAAACTACTTATTATAAGAAAATCACTCCATAATGCAGCCTCTCGCAAATGCCAGCAAATGAAATTTGCCAATGACAATTATCCTTCAAACATAGTTTTTATAATTTCCTTAATAGTGCTGTTATTAGATTATCCCCAGAAAAGGTGACTGTAAAAGCAACAGCTTCAAAATCAGTGCCTGATGCAAAATTTTATCTATTAGGTAATAGAAAATTTTGCCTTAACACTGCACTCACCAGCAAGGGCTCCACAGATCAAATGAGTGTTCTGAAACCTGAACAGAGCTATAGAAGTCAAAGTGTTCAGCAAATATTTAAAGTTATACTAAACATGTCTAGGAGACCAGAAGCCTTTGGTTGGTAAATTTTATTTCAAGATACTAAGAAGGGCTGAGATAGAGAAATGGAGATGGAGAGGAAGGAGTTATAACCAGTATAAAAACTCTGATCATTTAATATGGAACACAATTAAATATATTTAGCAGGATTTCTTAGAAATCCCAATTCTAAATATGATTGAAGACATAATCAGTACTTAAAAAAACGCCATGGCTCAATTTAATATCTAGAAAATTTAATATCTAGAAAATAACATCTTGATTCCACAGAACTAAGTACAACAGGAAACTCTTATTAGATACTAACTAGCTGCGTCTTCTCTTTCTGAAAAATCCTATAATAATGAAAATGACCTTCCATTGTAACATTTTCAACAAGTTCCTAAAAAGAACATGGCTTTGAAGAAACTCTTCAAAATTTTATACTACTCAGACATGGCCATGAAGTACATACTTTGAGCTAGTAAACAGACCACTTCAAAAGGTGGAGTGTTGGTTTTAAGTAATTACCTGGGTGATACAAAAGAATCTAGAACTATGAGAGTAACATAAGAGATAAGGTTTACCCAAGGTGAAGTGAATAAAGCAGTATACCTTCTGTTAATTCCATATTATAGGAGCACGCTCTCCTCACACCCACATATCCACACCCACTCCATTCTTCACTCTTCACTATGATCACAGTGGCAATACTGGATGGTTAATAACCACTAATTTGTAGCGTGCTTTATAAAAAAACAAAAGACAAACTCAGCATATTAAAAATGCTTCTAACAGATGCGACAATTACATGTGTTGCAGTGACTGATTAAGATGGTTAGAAAAAAGTTATTTATAACACTTGGTATAAATAAGTCAAATGAGTTCCAAGCTGATTTTAAAACATTAATATTCTAAGAACTGAACACATGTCAAAGTTATGTCTGCTTTAGGACTGAGCAAAAGACAATTACTGGGACATAGAGAAGAGTGAAAACATGGAAAAACAAGGGAACTTTTCTAGAGCGACTGGCTGATAATGTTTTTTTGCTAATCCCCTGAAGCAGAAGTTTCTTTTCTTTTCTTTTTTTTGAATGGGTCTATATACTGCATTGCTGGCTCCTATTTCCTTAATGACTACTATCACCCAGAATCAGATTTTCAATAAGATTTATTTCATGATAAATTTACATATTAACAGCAAATAATGTGAGAAAAATATCAAAGAAAACGTTCCAAAAGAGAAGTTCTTAGCAGATTTCTTTAGGCTTAAATATCTTGCTGAACTGCTAAGGGATAAACAATTTATTCAGCCTAGTATCAGAGCTAAAGCATCCTGGCGCAGAAAGGAATGTAAATTTATGGATTTATTAGAAAGCACCTCCCAAAGCTAAACACAGACCAAGGACTCCTTCAGAACACAATCACGTCCATGTGAACCAGGAAGCAAAGACACTTCCAAAAGAATATAAATTCATTTTATTCTGATTTACTGGTAAATACTGCCCCAATAGGCTCCAAATTGGGGGGAATTCTTGTTAGGGAAATCTCTTTATGTAGAACAAGGAACCCTTCTAAAATGTTTTCCTTAGATTCCCAACCTTAAATTTATACAACTGCTTGAAACACTAAGGTGTACCAAAACTTCAGAGTAAAAAAATCATTTCACGTTCTTTACCACGTTTGTTAGATATCTCTAAAAACTATCTAAAGAGAAAACGAATTTGGGAATTGTTTCTTTATTCCTTAGGGGAAAATGAAGGCAGCCCCTTAAAAACGAAACCAAACAAAGGGGTTAGCTGAATTCATCACTAAATATATTAAGAGGACAGTTAACATTGAATAATCTGGAAAACTGACAAAGGCAGGGGTGTTGTGGTGGTTACAGATATGTTAGATTACAGTTCTGGTGCACCCTAATTACTAAATAAATAGAAACAAATGCCTTGCATTTTGTTTTCCATTTCTAGTCATAAACAAGACCGAAAATACTTCAACATGAATAAAGATGCTAGAGCACCTACAGCTCTTCAAACAGTACAAAGGCAGAAAGAGTAAATGTATCCGTTCTCCGGTTCTCTAGACCTGTATCAGGGGTCAGTCAGCAAACTACAGCCAACGGTTCAAAGCCAGCCCACTCCTTTTTTTGTATTGCTATGAGCTAAGAAGAGTTTTACATTTTTTTAATGGTTTGGAAAACATAGAATGATATTTGGTGACCATAAAAATTACATGAAATTCAAATATCAGTGTCCATAAATAAAGTCTGATGAAATACCTTCATCTTCATTTGTTTGTTGGTTGTCTACGGCAAAGTTGAGTGGTTATGCCAGTGACTATATGGCCTGTAAAGCCTAAAATATTTATTATCTGAACATTTATAGAAAAAGTTTTCCAACTCCTGGTCTATCTGATATATAAAACCCTTGATATCACAAGAGTTTGATACACTTGGTGTTTTTATACCATGTGAAACGCAAGAAAAAAAGGATCAAACTCTTCTCTGCAATGTATTTTAGATAAATACAAATTGTCAAATATCAGGTTCCCTTTATGGTGTCACACTCCGAGATGCATTTATACATACAAACAAGCACCCAGTCTCAATAATACCTTCCATAGGGAAAACAGCTGGCTGTTTTTTTACCATTACCTTTGGTAAATGGATAAGAGCTTTTAATTGAACCAAATTACAAGACATTAACAAGAGAGACTGACACCTACCAAAGGAGATTTTTTGAAGAAACCAAGGACCACACGACAGGATTAATAAGAGAAACTGTGGCTTCTGGCCCATATATGGGTTTTTGGGCTACTCATATATACTGATTAGGCTTATGGTGATTAATTTGGCATAAATCTGTGTCCCAATACAAGAGATTCTACATGAAAAGTTAGAGTTTATCCATTACCATCTGTGACTAATCATTTAATCCAATTTAACAAATTTTAAGTATTTGTTATATATCCGAGATACAAAGGTGATAGATTGGCAAACAAAGATTCATAAAACAAAGACTCTCACCTTTGAGAATCTCACAGTTTTGAAGAGACATGTACAAGCTAAAAGAGATGGATTAACGTCATTTTGAATTTTTTTTTTGTTCAATTAAAAAAAATTTTTTTTTTTCATTTTGAATTTTTAATACCACTTTTTCTGGTGGGGATCTAAGCCACCATCAGAATGTCACACAGAAAGTAAGTTTCCGTAAGTTAACCATATCACAATGATATAAATTAAATCACATGGGGGTGCTAAAGTATGTAAAGATTAGTCAGTCAGAGAAGGCAAGCAAACCTAGAATGCCATCTCTGGCAGTATGCTCCTTCAAAATAGAATAGTGACTCTGTCTTGTTAACAGATTCTGGGCTACAAGAAATTTCCAAAGCTACAAAACGATCCCACCTCCTCTCTTTCATCTAAAAAAAAAAAAAAGAAAGAAAAAAAATCCCACGTGCCTGTGTCATCTATGAAGAACCTCGGGGATTTCCAGGAATTTCAAGATGTTCTCTTTAAGAAAGAGGGCAAGTGAATGGATAAGAACATAAGATGAATAAACCATTGGCAAGCAACTGATGGGCAACGGAGCCAGAAAGAAAACAATCTGATCAAACAAGGACAGCTAGAAAAAGAAAGAAAAGAGCAGGATAACGTGTTAGAAGGAAGATTGGGACAGATGTGGATATCAGATGGTAAGTTATCTGAGGGCAAGAACTATAACTAATTCCAACATGGGAGTTACATTTAACTATGTGAAGTTAATATGAAATAATATGAAAGATAGAAAATTCTTCAGAAGGCCTTCATTCAGGACCAAGAATTGAAATCTATAGGGAAACAGATTTCGAGTTAATGTAAGAATGATCTATATGCAAAAATCAAAGATGTCCAGATGTAGTATGCTATATCTTGGGAGGCTAGAGACCACTTTGTCCATAAATGGTTTTAAATCACTAAATGATTGTACAGAAGTGTCAAGCATTGGAGTGGAGAAGGGTTGGATTAGGGGCTTATCCAACCCTAAAA
The DNA here is from genome assembly GCA_003697995.1 of Taxidea taxus jeffersonii. Lineage (NCBI taxonomy): Eukaryota > Metazoa > Chordata > Mammalia > Carnivora > Mustelidae > Taxidea > Taxidea taxus. The sequence continues at coordinate 10,605 of RCUC01148180.1, forward strand.
TTCTGATAATGCTGCCTCTTTGCATCTGTAAAACATAATGAGGTCAATGAACAAATGCATAGCAGTAACCATGGTTTCCCCCTAAGTTTTAGTCTCTATGTTTCATTGAGCTAGGATCCTGTACATATGAAGACTCGTCTTTAAGGAAAATAGTAGGGGAGAAAATGAGAAACTAAACTGCACCCTTTAATGACTTGGGTGGGGAGGGGCCTGAAGAGATAGTTGGGATTCATGCTTCTCCTGCCCTCTAGTCTTTGAAATGTTAGATTTATTCTATTATTTACTGTAAATAGGATTCTGACTATAAAGTGGGAGGCTGTTCTCTGTGATATCAATCACAAAAGATTAGAAAACCATTCCTAAGGCATAAACTTCCTCAATGACCTGTCACCCACACATTCAGTTAGGCTATGATTGAAGTTATTTAGCTTTTAGCCTGTATTTCTGATCTGTGGGAGTTATAGACTACTTCTTTTTGTCTCTCAAGTTTTAATAAGATAGAATTTCATTTATGAAGTAAAATACTCCATGAACTTCTAATTATTGATCACAGCCATCCCTGTTTGCCTTCTGGCTTCCTCCCTCTAACAGCCATATCTTCTTAACCATTTCTGGTGCCCAATCCCAGATCCATACCAATATTTGTTTGTTTGTTTCTTTGTATCATGCTCTGCTGCAGTAAAAAAGGAGATCCTAAGGCATGAGGGGAAACAGAAACAGAAATGAGAGCAGACTCATTGGTCCACTATCCACTACAATGTGGAGGAGGCCAATACAGTTATCCCACATGCCATGCATAATGGAGAACAGAACAAGGACTCATCTCCATTTCTAGTACCAAAATTACAAACAACAGGGTTAGTTTGAGTACAATGAAAACAAGCACATTTTTTTTCTCAGTGTGGTAGAGAATGCTGTAAAGAAGTTTGGGATTTTCTTTTCTAATTTCCATGAAGAATACAAGGGATGGAAACTGTAGAGAAGTTTTTATACCTTTACTATACTCAATACTTTGGGGGGAAAAAAAAACAGCAACAATGTGAAAAAGTGTCTCGTACTATTTTTGAATTTTCTGTCTTCCTTTTGTAAATATGTGATCACTAGGTAAAGCCCAAGTATAAATTTTGCTTGCTAATACCATCTAAAAAAATAACCAAACCTCTTACGCTTAGTATATTCTCCATGCTTATCTGTAAGAAATATTACAAAAGTAACTCAGGAATGTAGGAGACAGTAAATCGGCTTATACCCACAGAAAATTTAGAGAAAATTTTACAACATTTACTAGAAAGAAATGTACTAGGATCTAGGATGGCAAGTGGAAACCTAATCCACAGAAATCCCCAGTCTAATATTAGTCAACGGAATCAGTATCTTCTCCCTCTAAAACTTTTACCAGAGATGTAAGCAAGTTGTAAAATTGATCCACATGAACTGAATCTCCTTCGTATTCTAAATGTTAGCATAAGAAAATGGCTAAAAGATAGGTCCAAAGATTGATGCTGGGCTTATTTTCAAGTGTGGTCCACTGTAAGAATACCATAAGGATAAGATGAATTGTTTAAGAGTATGATGAATTTGGAAAGACATTTTTACCTTCAGTAGTTTCAAGTGCTTGGTCAAATACCAGTAAGAAGTAGATGGAAATCAACACAACTATTTAACTGCTTGCTTTCATATGAAAAATTCTAAGAAATTAATGTCCGTTGATTTTTAAGTTTTCATCTTCCCAGTCCCCAAAAGACCAACAAATGAACAACAACCACCAGAACTTCTGGTTCCTGGAAAACATTACAGATTCATTCTCATGAGGTAGGTTTGTCTCTATGTTACTAGGTGGACATCTGGGCACCAAGTAGTTAAGTGAACTTCTCAGAGTCACCCTAAAAATGATTAATAGCAAAACCAAGGCAAAAAAACCCAAGACTTTTTACTGGTCTGTACTGATACCTTTAGTCCAAATTGGTTTTTGTTTTGTTTTGTTTTGTTTTTACTTATCAACTGGCCATTAAGAAGCTGAAACAGGATAAAATCAACACACAGTTATTTGGATCTGTTTCTGGCATTCAGAATAGAATGAGATATGAGAAGGAAACTAAGATTATTTACAGCTTTGTTACAAATATCAGCAGTATTAACAGTAGTTAATACAAAGCTCTAACATCTACTATTTTTTCCTCTGTTAACTGTGATGGGTATATCTTTTCGAGCCTGCAATGACCAGCTTAATCCAATACAAAGGTTTGGCACTTCTCCTCTCAACCATTCTTAGCCCATTAATCAGAGAAAGGGCCTCTCCTTTAACCATCAGTAAGGATCTCTGAGGACTCCTGCTGCACTTCAAAACACTGAAAAATATTATTGACTTATGCTGGACTTTTAATGGACTTGGAATAACTCTAATACAAAGGGAAACAAAATCCAAGGTGAAGTTTACAATAATAGTTAATAAAAAGCTATGTACCAGGATGAAAACTGGAAATATAATCATAAGCCATTATAAAAGTAACAATAAAATTGATTATTTCCTTTTCAGTTCCCTGAAAAAATTTTAGAAGACTCTAGCCAATGTTATAGTTTTGTTTTTTCATAAGGAAAGCTCTTACATTTCTACTTCAAAGATAAAGGGGACTACTTAGGATAATCACTTCCTGTGTCAGAGGACAGCTTTGCAATGTGATTGAGGTCCCTCCTTTCTTATTATGAGTGAATCAAGAAATATGCTTAGTTACAAAATATTTGTTATACACAGACACAGCCTGTGACATGAAAGATACACACCCATAACAGATTTTAAAATTCAACCCGCCCCTTACTTCTTTTCCCATTTTGGGGGGAAAGCCTATGATGACAGAAGAGCAGTTTTCAGGAAATACCAGAGAATTATTTCTACATGTCTCCAGAGAAAAACAGAATTGTGGTGGGTGTTGAAGGACAAAAGATTCTTGGCATTAGTGTTCTTTCTTTTCTTTCCTTCTTTCTTTCTTTTTTGCTGTAAGAAGCCATCATCTTAAAAACAAAAGGTCTTGTTTAGAAGTTTCATCAACTAAAAGTGTTGAGAAGTAAAACAAAGTGCAAAAATCTCAGTTTGATAACCCCATGAACTCAGATTTCAAAACAGATATTTGAGACATTAACCAAATCATCCATATTGGTACATCCAAGTGCCATAAAAAGTAAGCTACATGCAAGATGTCATTAATACCACGGTAAAAAATAACAGGTTAGACATCTGAGTTGTGTTGTGAAAACAAAGCACACCCATATTTACTTCAGCGAAGCCTGAAAATCAACATGCAAACAGAGGGACACATACTTGTCACGATAGATCTTTAGCTCACAAAGCCATCAATTAAAAACAATTGATTTCAACACAAATGTAAGAGTAAACAGGTCTGAAGTCTATCAGGAAAACAGAATATATTAATATATATTTTAAGCTTGTGATAATAGCTAAATATTGCTTCTAGCAATATAATTACTTAAGTCATAAATAACACAGTATTAATTCAGAGAAGGGCATATTTATGTACAGATCTTGAATAAATCTGTATTCTAGGACTTTTAAAGATGGATACAGTGGTCTGTAAATTCAGCCCTGGCTGGAGGCTAAGGGGCACCAGCACAGCACCATTTTCCTTAAACCTTCAACATTCTACTTGTGAAAAGCTGGCATTTAACCTTTGCAAATCCCTTCTATAGACTAGGCAGGATAAAGATGTTTTTCCCTGTACATTTCAGAAATACACATAAGAAGGCCACAGAAGTCAAAAGCCCTTTTCCAAAAAAGGCCTTTGTATATACTGGTTTGATATCTCAAGAAAAGGAGTGGTTATGGATTCATAGATTAAAATGTATCATTTTAAGGCTTTTGAAAAATTAATAAGTTGAATTTTTTTTTTTAAACTACAGAGCCCATGCCACACAAATGACTATAGAAGATTAGGACATATTCCATCAAATGTTTCTACGGGAATCCTGCTTTGCGTGTAACAGTGGAGAGGAGGACACAACAGCAGTGAACAATACACTCATGCAGGATAGAAGAGTTAAACCCTTTGGGGGGAAGTACCGACTGTCACATACTTAAATCTGATTTGTCTGAACTTGTTAAGCGTCAGTGAGGAAAAGCTGGCTTGGGCAAATCCATTGCTACTCCTTTGTACCCCACAATATACAATCTACGAAGAGTAACATTTTATTGACAGAAAAATGATCAAAAAGAGCTCCCCTAGGACAATGAACTATGAAGAGCAAAGGGTATCATACAGGAGATAACACAGTAGAAGTAAATGACAAAAGTTCAATGGTTTTAGTCTTGACATTTTGGATGAGCACCCTGTTTTCTGATCACAGAAAGACCAACCACCAAACAGCCAACACAAGAATCACGAGAAAAGACATCATGAAAGGAATACGAGGAGATGGAAAAGTACTAGAGTAGAGGTGGCACTTTTTGAGAGACTTGTGATCCTCAGGGATTGGAATAGAAACCTTGGGAAGAATTTCTTCATTGTCTTGCTGGGGCAAGGCTCTCTCAGTAGATCTCTCTTGCCTTTTAATTTTCTCTTCATCCTGCACTAACAGAGCACGTTGCTGTGTCTGCTTTCACGGTAGAAGATCAAGAAAGACAGAGAAAGATGAACAAAATGACAGATGGAAAAATGCTCAAAAATGATACTTGGGGATGTGCAAAGGATTTGGGAAGATCTTTTGGGACACTCTTTATTTTACTTTACTTTGGCAATTTGTCCCAGCAAACTTTCTATAACACAGTAGGGTATTCAACAGATAATTTTTTGAATGAATGAACATTAGAAGTCTTGAAAGTTCAAGCAATTACTCGGCTTCCTTAGCAAGAGTATTTGTTCCTCCTTCAAGGATACTCACATATGAATATTGGTCATTTTTCATTGTTTTAGTGCTGCCAATTTTTCTTAGATCACTTGGGTAAAGCCAATAATAAAACATTCTTCTCGCCATGAGAAAAGTTAGTTTTATTACAAACAGAATGGCAGAATATAAAAAGTTATCCTCATATCCCTTCATATAGACTTAAAAAACTGCGACAGTTCAACAGCAATTAGCTTTTGCTCAAGGGAATAAAAATCTTAATCCCGTACATTTTAAAGATTGCAAAAGAAAAACAAAAGTATAAAAGTTTGCATGTGCCTCCAAGGTCTACCAAAAAACAAACGAAAACCCCCCACAAATCTCAACAACTGTAAACTCCCTCCCCCTCTTACAGAATCATGATTAAAAACAATAGTAGTAACAACCATCATGAAGGTTTATACATCACATTAAGCAGAGTTTTTGACAATTTTAAGGTAAGTTGCCTTTTCCAAATGTCCAATTGAGAAGTTTTTCCTCCTCCGACAATTTCTGTGCTCTGCCATCTAGTCAAGAGGTGTTATCTATGAAAGGAAAAACCTGGCTCTAAGTTCTCTCAGTTGGGCCAGCCTTCTCTGATCAGTTTGGAATTTAGACACAGGTTCTTTGCACACCCCTAAGTGATATGTATCAGGGAGAAAGTAGCTGGGGGACTGGTCAGCAAAAAAGAAAAAAGGGAAAGAAAGGATGCAAAATCATAATGATTTTTAAAAGAATATAAAGAGGGAGAAGAAAGACAACATAAAAAGAATAGGGTACAATTAAATTCATTTTCTCTCTGAATACATATTTACATCTTCATGCAGCTTTTCAACCAGCCATGCGCTGAAATAAGCAAATTGAAAGCTGCAAAAGCTGCAGCCGTGGAAATGTTATGTGTTAGGTCAAAAGGCAGTGGAGTGTGAATTTACTAGTAGAGCCAAAAGAAAAAAAAATTACTTAGCAGCTGCTGTTCAGTTCGGGGGGAGTATCTGCTTAGTGCCATGACAAGAGCAAATTTGGATTGAGAAGCACGAGTCATAACAGCAGCTTTACCTCTGGCCCACCAACCTTTCTTTCCGAGGGAAGGACAGAGGTTTTCTTCACCTGGTCATACACAAATTATATAAAATTCAGTAGCCTTGCAATGCAACAACAATGCTGCCAAAGATGGAAGAGGTATCCCCAGAGAACAGAAATATTGCCCTCATCATTAAAGAAAAAGTAAGATATGCCAGAAAGTGGAATTATCCTTTAAAAAAGGTTATCATAGGACAGTTCTTCTTACTTATTCTGCTATTCATTTAGAGGAGTAATATACAGAAGCACAGAGCTAAAGTGGCTCAAGTACTCCCCACCAATCTCATTTATAAAAGTCCTTTCTTTAAAGTCCACAGAATGACATACCCATTTCCAACCAGCCCTGAGATGATTTCTGGAAGGTTTCTATTAAGACAGAAGATATTTTCTGGAAATGGAGACTGATTCAAATTTACCAAACTTCATCCAAGAGAGTATTAAGTTACTTTTTCAAAGTAATTGAGCATCTTTTATTACTTCCACAGAGTCAAAAAGAAAGCTTCTAGAAAATAAGCAGCTATGGTTTACAGAGACAGCTAACCAGGCAAGACAGCAACATGGCGTTTCTCCTGAAGTCTAGATTTATAGAAAGCAGAGTCACTGTCTCAGTTCAGGCTACATTAGCTAGATTTAGAATCTAAAACTGATGTTCATTTACATCAGGGAATGGAGGCTGAAGAGGACAGAGAATAGAAACAACAGCATCCTGTCACCTCCAGTAACTAGCTACCCATCATTCAGGAATTCTCCAGTCTTACTTGGTGAAACTGGTCTAACTCTACTTGGAGAATTCTTGGCCAATTTCAATCGCATTTTGAAAAAGATAAAAAGTTCCCTCTGCGAGTCAACTTTTATCATCGTCTCCAGTTCCAGAAACTAAACAAAGTTGAATAGTTTACCATGAATTCTGAATTTAAAAACAAGTTTCTTTTAAATTATTAAGACATCATTACCTTTCTTGACTAGAATTGCTGTTGCTATTGATGAAAACCAGGAATATAATTTTAAAAATTATTATCATCACTCATTAAACCATTATGACTACTTACATAAATATTAACCTGTATAGGCTAAAGATTAAGAATTTTTAAATATATGCTTAAGGTAACTTTTAAGATATTTCATCACACAGATTCATTTAGTCAGATGTAGGATTTCTACAACAGGTAATGACAACAGCACAAAAAAAGTAATCTCCAACTTCTTCTAACTGTGACTATCTTACAAAACATGTTAAAAGTTTGATGCTGCTCATAAAGATGAACTGTCAATAATTTTTCTAAAATTTAAATATAATCATTAATGTGTGGTGTTCTGCATTCCCTGGCTTAGATACCTCCTTCATTTATTATATAATTGTGGTAACCATTCCAGACATTTCTCAGTTGTGCAAATGTTCAAATAAAGTTTAAAAAAATGTTTATCCTGTTCCAATTTTGACCTTACTAAATTTAGTAAACTCTCTGGTCCTTGGAGGCACAGTTTGAACATGAAGTTCCACTGGCTTATGGTCAATTTGTAAACACACACTTGCCAGAAGGAGGCGGTTCTCAAGAGCCTAGTCACCTAATGGTAGCTCTAAACGGCTCCTATAATTCGACTGGGTAGCCCATATGACTTAAAAACAAATGTTTGATTATGAATGCCTTAAAGCTGCAATGAACTGGTGAGGAACCAAAGCTAAATTTCAGCTCTAAACTTACTTTACTTATACACAGAACATTTAATAGACAATAACATTTATTTCATTCATTCTCACAAGTGATCACATGGACGAAGTACTCACTCCTTCTCCTGTGGGAAGCTGCCCATTGATGTTAAGTGTTCGGAATGGGGAGTGAGTGGATAAGCGTTTATCCCATTCACTAGGCCGTGGTTCTGGTACAGATTCCATGAAATTCTTTTTCAGCTCACTGATGCTGGCATGATGTTTTTTTATCTCTTCTTGACTTTTGTCTAAATCCTACAGTTGAAAGGACAAACATGCAAAATAATAAATACTCAGAGGAAAAAAACCATCAGGGGAAGCCCACTAGACTATATGGGCACTGGCAGAAAACACACCACATCCAGGGCAGATGTTACTAATCCATAAATTGCATTTAAATTTTAAATATACAACATGGTATATTTGCTTGCTTTTTTTTATTATTTTTTTTTATGAGGTGCTTTTCTTGGAAGCAGTGAAGCATCATAACTCCACAGCTCTTAGCAGTTTTGTAACCCACAGACCTCACTCCTTAATTTTGCAACTTTTCTTCCCATTACAACATAGCGTTATATCTCCAACTCCTCATCCCAAGAGGGTGATCTCACAGCTCAGTTAGCCTCGCCTTGATATGAACTAACTGAGGCTCAGCTCAGGCAGGATGGAGACAGCAGTAGATAAGGAGCAGCTATTAAACAAAGGACATGGTAAAAGATGCAACTGCCACCATTGGTTGCTTTGCTCTGGTGAGTTGCAATCATACAGCCTCCCTCTGTTTATACCTGGAGATAGTTCTGCTTCCTTATTACTAGGTGGTATTACTGGTTTTGATGAACAGGAACAGCCCTTTCTTGTTATAAGAATTTATCGCTAGAATTCCTGGCTCAAGCCTTGAGAGCAAATTGTTATTATCTATGAAAAATCACTCAGGTGTGTGATATGATGGTTTTTTTCCTTTATCAATACTATTCGAGCTTTTAGTTAAATCCAGCTCCCTGCTCAGCGGGGGTCTGTTTCTTCCCTCTCCCTCTGTGCTCTCTCTCTCAAGTAAATAAATAAAATCTTAAAAAAAAAAAAAAAAAAAAAGCTTTATGCCTTCCAGCTTCTGACAGCTTTACTTTATCCCTTAGTAGAATTCAAAATAGGGACCTTCTTCCGGTAACTTTCAATGGATAGGAAGTAATTTAACAAGAATTCATCAAATACCTTATATATCTCCTCAACAGTTTAAAATATCTCAACTGTTCCAGCAGAACTGGGTAGTAGACAACTAGGTTTAATATCCCTTAAATGGGATATTCCAGGGAGAAAGGATCAAAATGAAGGTTAATAAAACTAGAAATAACATTCAGGTTTACGTAACAGGAGGCAAATAAAACTTTCAAAAAGCAGACTTGGCCAGAAATAAAATGGGAAATACAACTTAAAGACAAAAACTGAAATGTTCTTTGTCCAACATGCTTCTCCAAAAAAGCTCAAATCTATGCTTGAGATCTAAATATGTGGGAGCCTGTCACTTGATGAATGCTAAAAATTCTGTGTTTATTATATATCACGGCAGCTCTGTATCCAAGAAAAGCATAATATTAAATATATCTTTTAATATGCTGTGTAAATTTTGAGATTAGCCTTTTTCTCTTTCTTTCTTTCTTTCTTCTGTGGAAAACCACCACATTTGGGGGGAAAAATTAGAACTCATTTAAATAAAAATTTCAAAAAATCTTCTGGAGCAACGCATGCTTCAACTAAATGAAATTTTTTCAAAAGCAATGTCAAAGGGAAAATAGCATAGGAAAAAGAATTGGTGAGGCACACGACATAATTTTGATTCTGGAGCTATTCATTCAGAAAATTCACTTACTAATCTATTATTTTTATTTTTGCAAGACTAAACCATGTATATTTGCTTTGAGATCAAAGAGAAAACTAAACCCAAAATGGACAATCCTATAGCTTCCCCACAAAATTACCTCTTGCTTGTTGGGATGAAATGTGAGTATAGCCCATGAATATGGGCTTCACCATGCGGAAACAACAGTGTGCACTTTTATTCTAGCTGAAAGCAAGAAAAGCATGTTTACTAGCTAAAGAAAAGCATGAACAAGCTTGGTCAAAGACCCAGTAGTAGGCTGAGCAACTGAGACCCACAAGGCATTAAGTCCCCGTGACCCAGCTCCTAACTGGAAATTAAATCTGCTTGGTCCAAGAACAACTTAACACATTTGGGAGAGTTAAAGTATGAATGGAACAAAACAAAAATGAGCAAGAGATGCTATGGTAAAACCATAACTCTCTAGGTTTGCCTTTTAATATGAGAGTGGTGGGGCGCCTGGGTGGCTCAGTGGGTTAAAGCCGCTGCCTTCGGCTCGGGTCATGATCCCAGGGTCATGGGATTGAGCCCCATATTGGGCTCTCTGCTCTGCGGACAGCCTGCTTCCTCCTCTCTCTCTCTGCCTCTCTGCCTACTTGTGATCTCTGTCTGTCAAATAAATAAATAAAATCTTTAAAAAAAAAATATGAGAGTGGTGATTTGTTACTCTTCTTGCCTAGCTTTTGATTGGCTTGGAACCTGAGAAAATAAATATTTCAATAAAATCAGTAGCTTCTGAAGGAGCTTTCTCCATCCTTCTTAGCTGGCTCTGTTAGAAACCTGTGGGGGCACAGAGTAAAATTAAGATCTCAAAGGGACCTGTTCCAAATAGAATTTGTCATAGACACTTGCTACAGGTTCTCTCTGGGAGATGGAGGAGGAGGCGGGTAGATCTAAAAATGAACTCGACCTTATTTGGCCAGAACAAAGTATTAGTGGGGGTGGGGTAGGAGAGATGCTTTAAAAAAAAAAAAAAAACTGCTAGAGTGACAGATAACTTGAGAGAACATCCTTATGGGGTGGAAGGGAGACAATTTTTGAGATTTTTTTTCTTTTACTGTAACTAGAGAATGACGGTTAGCCAAACTACTTTGGCTGCTTTTAGGCTAGATACTTTTTGATACTTATCATCTTATAATTTTAGCAGCAGCCAAACCAAACCATTAAATATAAAATGTTCTCAAAAAGTAGTTAGTAGTTTTAATTTTCAAACACACACTTATTTAGAAATCCCCTCTTGTTGCTATCAATGCAATGATGGGGGAAAAAACACATCACACACAGGGACTCTGTGAGTCTCAGAAGCCGAAACACACCTCATTGAACAAATGACAAATATATGATTGGTACTGCAGGTTCCAGTCAAAAGGAAGCACTAAAGATGGACTACTGAAGGAAAAGGCATGTTTGGGATTGGGAGATGTTACATTGCCAAGGACAAGGACATCATCTGACCTCTGCAATTCTTCCTAATCCCAGAAGCAGAACCATTCACGTCTAGTTTTAGTTATGAAATCAAGCAGAGATCTAGTTGCCAAGTTTGAAATATCATAGAGTCCAGCCTTAAAAAACTTCATGTTACATGAGGTAAATGTACATAAAGTATTTGGCATTGGGCCCATCACACCGTATGTGATTAATGAAGGCTGGCCAAAGTTTTTATTACTTTTATTAAAGTACCTTATACATTGCAAGCACTCAAAATGTATGTTTTGACAGAAAAGAAGACAAGGTTAAGTAACTATTAGAGGTCATTCTATTAAACCAGAGATCTATCCAAAAAAGTTTCTTCAGATTTCCAGTTTAATACTATTTAGCACATTTCTTGTATGTTCATCGTTCAGGTCTCAGCTAGTATGTTCTCTCTCCGAAGAGAACTTCCCATCTTTTTCAGAGATTTCCTTTCTTAGCACAGCATACCACTTATTTCCGTCACAGCTTCTATATAACTTGAAATCATTTTATTGCTATTTTTGTACCTGTTTATTGTTTCTCTCCTCCCTACTTCTACACATTGTTAAGTTTCCTGAAGGCAGAAACAAGGTTTATCATCTTCCTCTGTATTTATGTTTCCTTCAAATTTAAGTTAAATCCCCAGTACCAGAGTTATATTCAATTCTTTTGGCTCTGTCTAGAGCAAAATCGTAAGATAATCTGGTCAACTTTTATATATAAGAGTCTTTGTGTGGTGTAAACCAATGTAGCCTCAGTGTTTTCCATATAGATAACTCCATGTTCTCTATTTTTTCCTCATAGAGTTCCCCTACTCTTCTAATTAGTTTTATATTTCCCTGTTCAAGGTGGAGCTCCAAACTAGATAAGTATACTAACGTAACTCCGGTAAAAAGCAAAGCATTGTTGAATGTAATGAGAAAATGACCTTACAATTCCTAGAGTAGACAGTATGTTGCTATTTCTGAATGGAAAAAAACGTAGTTTAATGGAGACAGACAGATAGACCCTATCTCAAAAAGTAGCTTTACCAGTTTACTGGCTTTGTGAACACAGGCAAATTAAATTTCTCTAAGGTTCGATTTTCTTATCTTTAAATTAATCATCTTATGCCCACAGACCTGTTTTTGTAATTAAACTATCTTATATTAACTACAGATTAAATACCAGGTCCCCTCTTTCCTTCCTACATCTTTTTTCTTTCCTGACTGTCCTGTCATTTTTTAATATCTCCAATTTTTAAGTCCATTTTTGAATTGGGATCATTTCTCCTACTTTTCCACACTCAGTTCAGAAGATGAAAAATATAGTACAAATTTGATGCCTGGGACACGCAGGAGTTTATACTCTTGGAAAATTCAAGGAGTTTTTGATGGTGATATTGAATTTTCTACAAGTCGGTAAAACAATGGAACCGCAAGAAGCAGAGGTAGTCCCAATCATATATTTTTTAGATAAGTATGACAGATGGAAACTAAAGAGTCAGAAGGAGAGATGGTTGCATATTTTCATGTTTACCAACATGCAAAAGCATTTTAAACCTAAAATTCTTTCATGCAATGGCATGCAAAACCAAACGCAGCATAAAGAAAGGGATGATTGCAAAGAATGCAGAAGGTATAGGCAACCAACTGAAATAAGCTTCAAGTTCATACAAACCTCCAACATTAAATTGCTATGTCTGATATAAATGTTTTCACCATCTAGTCTCTCTCTCTTTTTCTGTGAAAATGAAAGAGGGAAAAACAGAAAAGCATAAAAAATTAAAATGTTGTTCTTGCGGGAAAAAACTGCAAATTGGCAAACCAAAAAAATTAGATGTCCACAGCGCAGCATATGCCAACATGAAATGGTCACAAAACTACAAGGACACACACAGAACACATTACCACTAGAAAACGGATGACCCTATTCATGAGTGATGGAAGAAAGTGATGACCTTATTTAAATAGACAGTGCTCCTGGCTTCATTGGCTTCTTACAAAGTAAGCTGTTTTATGCTCATTTTTGAAATTCAACTGTTTGAGAGTTATCTTAAAGTACATGACTTTAAGAAGCTTTGAAATCCCATGTTCCACAGCATGGAGAAATGCTTTAAAACGTTATTTACCTTTCTGAGACATAGTTCATACTTAGTAATACCACAGTAGGTATATCTCTAATACTTTTCATAAGAAAGATCTAAGGATACTTTATACACAATTAGTCAATATTCTCTTCAGTAAGGACTGATACATCCCACTTTATAGTTGAGAAGAATGGGCACAGAGCAGCAAAACACACATTATGAACAATGCCAGGAGTTGCTGCTATGATGGTTTCCATAGTAAGTATGTATCAAATATTGTCCATGTTTCCAAGAATATGGTGCCACTGAAATATTTCTTATTAAGTTTAAATATGAAGGATAGTTTTGGTCCTCACTAGTTACTTCATTGTGTTTAAAAAGGCATTTTCCTCCTGGGAAGTTTATTTTAATGAAAAATTTCAACAAATAGTATAAGATTATAATTTCTTCGCTATACGTATGTATGTGAGTGTATGCAAATATGCATGTGCGCAAATACATATCTGCAGTTTGAAAACAATTTCTGATGAAGAGAAATCAATGAAAAGAATGGATCACTGTCTTTTTAATGCACTGTAGAAGTCAGCATAGGTGATGATAATGCAGTTTTGTGAAAGTGAAAAATGGCTGACCTTCCTCATTCTTATCAGATCTTCAGTTTTTTCTGCAAGCTTCTGTTTTGCCATTATTAAAAAAAAAAAGAAAAATGATAAAATATTGGCTCAATGAAGTTTGTTTGAACCTTTATAATATTTTTTAAGGGAAGGGAGTTGGGGAGAAGAAAAAAAATTGAGGAGGGAGGAGAAAAGGAACAAGTGGCCTGTTGGCACAAACCTGTGTTTGGTCACCATTTGAGGTGGGTACTGTGACCTCGATGTGGGTTTTTTCCACCTACATTTAAGAAATAAAGTGGTAAAAACATTTTAGGTTAGTAGGTTTCTATGAGTAGCATTATCTTCAAATAAGCCGCATCTTTAAGCTGGTTGCAAAATAAGCTGATACGTAATCAACATGATGCAGTCTTATGGGGGTGTGACAGGAAAGGACATTCCTATTCAACGGTCATCTGTTAGTTCACCATCATATTTTCAAGGCTGAAGAGGTAATATGGACAGCCAAATGATAGTAAAAGAAAATTAAGATAATTATTCCATCGAAGAAGAAAACAATTTTATACTTATTGACAAAAAAGTACTTATACAAAAATAATTTGGGCTTAAATAAGGCATGTGGGGTTTTTTTTTTTTTTGGCTTTTTTTTATGATCTAGAAGTACTTTAACATTTAAAAACAAATTTACAAATGAAGGTATCAAGGTAGGACATATATGAAAAGACAAAAAGAAAATCTTTACAGTTAAAGCACACATATAATAAACCACATATGACACAAAGAACGTAAATACAAAAAAAAATTGTTAGTTGATCAATATATTTAAGGAGGCACTTTCACCCTTGAGTTTATTAGACAACAAAACACCAAAATAAACTCAATTCAAATTGTTACTGATGCATGCAATTACTTCCAAGGCTGATTTATAAATAAGCACACATAGGGCTTAGCTGCAACATTCAGCAATCTGTAATCTCCTCCCCAAGGAGCGGGAGCCCTTGTGTTTGGTGGATGAACAAGATTCATCCTTAATAGTAGGAAGAGAATAACTAAGGCCTCCTGCCTAGCTTTGAAATACCTTTAGTAATCGTCATTTTATAGACTCAAAATGGAGCAAGTATAAATTTAAGAAACCCAAACAGACTATTAAGAGGAAGCGTTTTAGAGTGAGCAATGCCTACAGCAGTACATATTTCAAAATTAGACAATTTTTTATTAAGGATCCAATCAGTCACTTTGTATCATCATCTTCTTTATAGAACCTCACCAATCTGTGGTTTTGACACGTTCTTTTTAATCACACTTGGCAGCGTTACCTTGGAGTATAATGTCATTGTGCTATTTTCCCTAGGACAGAATGTAGAGAACATAACACCAAATTTTGGGATACCGTCAAATCATAAGCACATCCAGCTACAGTACTTTTAACTACCAGGATAACAGATGATCTGTGTCATTTCTATGATGAATCCCATTATATTTGATGTGTGGTCATTAGCAAGTAATTTCACCTCTCTAAGTTTTTTATTGAAAAAGTAGAGACAATATACCCATAAAGTAGTGAATGTTTAGCAAATAGCAGTTTTAAATTATTTTGTAGGGGCACTTGGATGGCTCAGTCACTGATCGACCGCCTTGAGTTCAGGTCATGATCCCAGGAGGTCCTGGGATTGAGCCCCGCATTGGGCTCCCTGCTCAGCGGGAAGCCTGTTTCTCCCTCTCCCACTCCCCCCGTTTGTATCCCCTCTCTTGCTGTCTCTCTCTCTCTGTGTCAAATAAATTAAAAAAAAAAAACTTCAAAAATTATTTTGTAAAGTTTAAATTACTTGTTTCAATGAATAATGACCTTTTGCTTTTTTCTAACAGCAACAAAGTGAGAGCATCTACTTCAGTCTAAAAGTGGAGGCCAAGTAGCAAAGGTAGTCAAGCCCCTTCAGAGAACATTAAATGAGATAAAGGTGTGCATAGGGGCAAAGTACTATTCCACACCTGCAAAATAGGTCTTGTCAAATGACTCAAGATGCAAAAAGCTATGTCTATCTGGCACCAAATTCATGTTAGCTAATGAAATTTATATAGTGTTACTATATAACACTATAGTTAAATATAAAGTAATATTTATTAATATTAATAATTATATAATATATAATGTATATTATATTAATATTAATAATATATAACAAATAATATAATAATGTATATTATATAATTATTAATATTAATAAATATAAAGTTATGAAATACTTTATATAATACCTTTACTTTATTACTTTATATAAGTACTTTACTTATTACTTTATATAATAACTATGGCTTCAGGTAAATTCCATAATTATTTTCTATAGCTACAAATAAAATCAACTCAGAGTCATCCTTAATTCTGTCCCTACTATTATAGTAATAGAAGGTTATCAGAGGTGGTTTTCAGTATGATCTCTATAAGTATCTAAAAACATATACATACAAAGAACTAATCAGCAAGAAAACCACCTACTGGCCCTTGAATGGGAAGCATAGACCAGGAAGTGATCTCTCCCCTCTATCAGGTCCCAAGAGCAACAGGAACCTATTCTTGATACCTGTGTCTGACTTATAGGCTAAAGAACAAGTATGGGGGCATCTGGGTGGCTTAGTAGGTTAAGCACCTGCCTTTGGCTCGGATCATGATCCCAAGGTCCTGGGATCCAGCCCCACTTTGGGCTCCCTGCTCAGCAGGGAGCCTGCTTCTCCCTCTGCCACCAAATTATGCTTGCTCACTCTCTCTCTCTCTCTCTCTCAAATAAATACATAAAATCTTAAAAAAAAAAAAAAAAGAAAAGAACAAGTATGTTAGCAGAACACCAAAGGAATCTTAGCCACTCAAAAAGATTCCTTTGCCAACTCCAATAATCCAACGCTTTCCAGTTAGTACAACAAATGGAGGAATAGTCAAAAGTGCCAGAAGAGATATCCTAATGTTAAAAATTGAGGTAGTCTAACCTTAAAAAGGCACTGTTGATACTGAACCTGATGGCCAGTGTCATACATATCTGGCTAGGTTTAAAAAAAAAAAGAAAAAAAAGCAAGTATCTACCATTTGCTCAATTTTTTTCTCTCTTTAGACTCAAGTTGGTCTCAAAGGACAGTAAAAATGGCATGTCATGTAGAACAGTTTTGTTTTGTTTTAATACAGTCAAAACAAAGCCAAATTGGCCACTGCTCTACGGATAAACTAGATACTGAACTGGGTCCAGAAGAACAGGATTAATCCATTTGCCAAGATGAGAGCACTTACTAAGGTC
This sequence comes from Taxidea taxus jeffersonii, assembly GCA_003697995.1. Taxonomy (NCBI): domain Eukaryota; kingdom Metazoa; phylum Chordata; class Mammalia; order Carnivora; family Mustelidae; genus Taxidea; species Taxidea taxus. Next base: position 27,547 of record RCUC01148180.1, read on the forward strand.
TTCCATGGTTTAAAAAAATTTTTTGGCTTTAACTTCCTTAACAGACATATAAAAACGTAATTTTTAAAAAAGCACTGCCTCTATTAATTCCTATTGTCAACAGTGATACTTGGGTTTATGTCAGTAATTCTGAACATCACAACTCCATCACTGCTTAAATGTGCTTTAAAGGCTAATCAACACATAGAAGATCAGTCTACCTACTGTTAGTCCTGGGAAACCTGCTAATTGGTGATTTTTCAACAAGGTCAGAGACTGAGGTACAGTCAACACAGAACTATAAGCAGCTCAGATCCTACATAAGGATCTTTGCCCTTTGTAAACAACTTGATTTGAACAACTGCATAAAGTGCTTTATGTAATACTAATTGGGATATTCTCTGGGTATGTTGCTCGTATACTTATCTTAGGAAATCAAATTATATTATAATCCTATTAGCAGAGCTTACTTTTAAAAAGGAATGTGGAGATTCCTTCTGGATGAGTAAAAATTATTTTTAAAAGCAGATGATCACAGTGCTGATGTGCTTTATAGGCTCTTTTTTTTTTTAAAGATATAAGTTAGGTAACTGTGTACGTAGGTCACCTAAAAACTTCTTGGATGGTTTAGTCTTCATGACATAATTCTATGAAAATATTTTACAGGTTCATGGGGAATACTTTCTTTTAGAAAGAGTAAAGAAGAAATAACTTTGTTAAAACTCTACAAGAATCAATGCTTCGAAAACCTTCCTGGCCAAGGAGTTAACATGTCTAAACCAGAAAGAAAACTAGCCAGATATTTGGACTAATGGCATACCTTCCACGCTTCTGTGGGTTCCGGCTCAGCCTGTCCGGGTGGCACTTCTTCCTTTTGCTCTTCAACCTTCACTGTTTCCTTCTGTGCTTTAGAAACCTCTGTGTCCTGACTCTGAGCAATGGCAGGTGCAGAGGTGGGCCGGGGACTTCGGTCTGAATCAACAGCCGCTGCTACATGAGAAAGGGAAAAGAGGATAAGTGAAGGCAAGAGTCACTATGCTACTTCAGAGTCACCACGTAAAATAATTGTGAATCCAGGACACGTTGTCCGGTGGGCTATCACACAGAAGGTAAAAGATAAATCATTAGTGCTCTGCCAGGTTACTGATAGCATTAAAAAAGCTAAAACAGAAAAGCTAAACTATGCTATCATATTCCATAAGGGGGCGGAACAAATCCAAATAAGAAAAGAAAATAAAAACTCTTTTTATTAAAAAGTTAGCAAGATTGTTTAACCTTGTACTCTGTTAGTTTCAAGAACCTGCAATGTAGGGGTGCTTGGATGGCTCAGTGGGTTAGGCATCTGCCTTCAGCTCAGGTCATGATCCAGGGGGTCTGGGGATCAAGCCCCGCCTCGGGCTTCCTGCTCAGCGGGGAGTCTGCTTCTCTCTCTTCCTCTGTCCTTCCCCCTGCTCATGCTCTTTCTCGGTCTCAAATAAAGAAAATCTTTAAATAAATAAATAAATATCTTTAAAAAAAAAAGAAACTACAGTGTAGTCTGTGGAGAAAAAAAAGAAAAGAGGTTAATTAAGTCTGACTGCTTTCATGAAGCCGTATTGAAATACACATCCAGGAGTGCCTGGGTGGCTCAGTGGGTTAAAGCCTCTGCCTTCGGCTCAGGTCATGATCCCAGGGTCCTGGGATCGAGCCCTGCATCGGGCTCTCTGCTCAACAGGGAGCCTGCTTCCCTCCTCTTTCTCTCTGCCTGCCTCTCTGCCTACTTGTGATCTCTGTCAAATAAAGAAATAAAATATTTTTAAAAAAAATAATAAATAAATAAATAAATAATTTTTAAAAAGGAAATACACATCTATTTACTTACAGGTGATTTTAGGAAACTAAAAACTATGTTCTAGGAAAAAGGATCAAGTCTGATTTCTTCTGTTAAGCCTGCTTGGAATGATTACAGAATAACTTGATAAACTGATTTTGTAAGATATGCACACTTTTTGATGTTTAAGGGCAAACCTTTGAACCAGATACTTTCCCTCTTAATAAGTCATTTGATTAAAATAATATGAATTCAAAACCTTTGGCCTTTAGTTCTTTAAAAAAAATAAACTTTCGAGTTCTCTCCTACCCTCTCAGAACACTATCAATTTGTATTACAGCCCCTCTTCTCTCATATATCTAGGGCAGTGGTTCTCAACCAGGAATGATTTTGTCCCTCAGACAATATTTGGCAATGTCTGGAGATATTTTTGATTGCCGCAACTGGGGAGAGAAGCAAGAGAGGGTACTGGCCAAGGTTGCTGAGATTAAGAAACCCTGGCTTAGGGGAAAGGCTGTAAAGTCTCTGTCTCTAGAACAGAGACAATATGCAATAGAGGCTTAGGACAAAACCTTGATCTTTCAAAGTTAATAGTTGTTTTGGTTTGGACTATTAGGCAGCTAAGTTTCGGACTGCTTACTTCAAAAACAACTACTCATACTCTTTTTATGATTTTTACCTTCATTCTTTCAGGGACTAAAAAACACCATATACATACTTTGTAGTCGCCTCACTTATCTGGCAGTGTCTAGGAATGCAGTGTGCCTCCACATGATTTACTTATTTATTTTTAAGTAGACTCCACACCCAGCATGGAGCCCAACTTTGGGGGCTTGAACTCATGACCCTGAGATCAAGACCTGAGATGAGATCTAGTTAGATGCTTAACTGACTGAGCCACCCACGTACTTCTCCACGTGATTTAATATTTCTGATAACAGGTCATGACCCTTTCTTGAACTGCAATTTTTAAATTTTAATTATTTTGCATGGAAATCCTTACAACTTTTATTGTATGCTTTCCTGCCTTCTTAAACTGAATATACTGAATTTCTCTTTTTTTTAAAAAAAGATTTCAGGGACGCCTGAGTGGCTCAGTTGGTTAAGCGGCTGCCTTCAGCTCAGGTCATGATCCCACTGTCCTGGAATCGAGTCCCACATCGGGCTCCTTGCTCGGCAGGGAGCCTGCTTCTCCCTCTGCCTCTGCCTGCCTCTCTGTCTGCCTGTGCTTGCTCTCGTGTTCTCTCTCTCTCTCTGACAAATAAATAAATAAAATCTTTAAAAAAAATTTAAAAAAATTTCATTTTATTATCTTTTTCTTTGAGAGAGAGAATGTGTCTGAGTGGGGCGAGGGGCAGAGGGAAAGGGAGAGAGAATTTTAAGAAGACTCTTCACAGAGAATCTCAACCAGGAGCTATGCCCGACACGAAGTGACGCTCCACCTCACGACCCTGAGATCATGCATGACCTGAGCCAAAATCAAGAGTCTGATGCTTAACTGACGGAACCACTGAGGCAACTCTGAATTTATCTATAAATTTAGATTTATAAGTAGTAAATATTAGCTAAAACAAAGGAATTCTATGAATCAGAACAGACAAAAAAATCAGAATTCACAACTACTTCATACATACAACTCCAAGAAAAAAAATGCTTGTTCCCAGTAATAATTTCCAGTGAAAGAAATCACTCCTCAAAGGATACACAGGAAAACTAGGAGAAACAAAGGAATCGTCTATCTTCCAATGAAAATTCTGTGGCCTCTTGCAAGTCCTTGCTACTCATGGGTGCTGGTGCTCTAAGCTACTCAGTGCAAGAATGGCAGATGGCAGACCAAATCTAACAACACAGGGGAATGTGACAAAATATTTTGCTCACAGTTGTGTTAAACTATCATTATACATGTGTATTCACACCTCCTCTCAAAGAATTAATTCAATTCTGCCTGGCATCATAGAAACATAGCCCATGCTTTCACCATGTGTTATTTTGCCACTTGCATTTGGTTTTAATCCAATACTAATACTGCAGAGCCAAATGATTTATGTCTTTGGTATTCCTAGCCCTGGCAATCTGTACCGTCTATGGAAAAGTAGGTATCAGTGTGGAAACTGGCAGTTAGAAACAGAGACATCAAGTTTCACCATTTGTAAAATGTAGATGATATTAACTCTATAGAATAGTTAGGGAAGACATACTCAATGGATATGAAAATATTTTATAAGCCCTACATATTAATAACTTATAACATCATACCGCTAAGTCTTTGTATTTTTTTTATTATGGGTTAATATAATTTCAACAGCCTGTTGGGAAAAAATTAATTATGCACACACTGATATGCAATTCAAGTGAAAGATTTCACCTGGGAGCCCTGGAGAGAAGCAAATTTCTTTCCTTTTCTCAATAAGAAGATACAAAGTATGGATCACAACAGAGAATCATGGTAGTGTTCTTATTTATTTTAGACATCTTTATGGAGATATAATTCACATAACATATAATTCACCCTTTTGATTGTATAATCCAATGCTTTTCTGTATATTTCTGGGAGGGTAGTGATGGCTTTTTAAGATTTTTTGGCTCTTCAGTTTTGTGAATTTATTTGTTAGCCATTACAAGATTTAGGTGCGTATGTAGAGAATGCTTAAACTTTAAAAATTCAATCATTTCTCAATTCTGAATGTCTAGACAAAGAAGAGTGCTGTGATCATCTTATGGACCCATTAATTTCAGTATTATATTGTTCTTGTCTAAAAGCAACAGAAACTTTGAGACAGTTATATATTAGATCAGTGAAGAGTAAAACTCAAAACCATCACACTGAGTAAAGGAAGCCTTACATTTTAGGCCTAGCCCTGTTACTTCCTAGCACAATCTCTGCTAGTATGGTATGGGCATAATAGGTAAGTAGCAGAGGGGTGATTCCATTATTAGAGGGCCCACATGAATCAGCGGCAAGTCTTAAAACACAACAAAAACGCAGCCGACACTCAGGTCCCCCACAGACAGATGAGGTATCTAAAAGTGAAGATTGGGTACTTGTTTTAAAGCTCTGAAGATGATACGGATGTATTCCCCTGGCAAGAATCACCACCATTATTCACCAAGTGGACGAACTGTCTTGTTGTGTGACCCTAACATGTTATGTAACTTTCTTGTGCTCTAGTTTCCTCATGATTAAACCAAGAATTCCTAAATGCTTCTTGTTCATTCAGTTCTTGGTACTAATTAGGAGTATATGGAAATGTTTGAAAAGGAAAAAGTGCAAAAAAGTATAAGCTGAAAAATCTTTGTCATCATTATTAGCTATCCTTGGGACTTACCACTCTAACGTATAAACCGGGATCTGAACCGGTTTTAGCTTCTCAGCTGGTGAAGCAGATGTCGCTTATATTTTATAGATATATATAGACAGAGATGTTTATGTATCTATATGTGTACATATATATATGTATATATAAATAAAAAGGATGGCCTAAAAGGGAAAAGTCTCTTTCTTAAGAAGAATAGAGAAGGAGCCAGGAAAAGGAGGGAAAAAGAGTTTCCATAGACCTGTTTCTAATTCTTGTACTGAGAAGAGAGCAGACAGAGAAAAAAAAAAGACATTTGGAAATAAAACTAAAAAAAAAAAAAAAAAATTGTCCTATTTAGTTTATATGTAACTCAGAGGCTTAAAAGATAGTACCACATGTAAAATATTTAGAATATTGCCTGAGCATGCTAACTGCTCAATGAATGTTAATATTTTTTATTCTTCTTCCCCTAGGAAAACAAAAGTCATCATGATGAAGAGTACAAAACATGGGTCTGGGTTAACAGTCCCAGACTCTTCTTCTAGTTCTGTTGCTATATGACTTTAGGTAAGTCACTTAAATTCTAAGATTAGGTTGTAAGAAATAATGAACAGCAGTGGGTATCCATTTCAAGAAATGAAAAACAATAGTTCAATAAAAGCAGAAAGAAAATAATGAAGATGTTAGCTGGCATAAATTAAAGTATATCTAATATGAAAAAGTAAGAAAACCCCAAAAGTTGGTTCTTTGAAGAGATTAATAAAATTAATACAACCAGGGGCG
>RCUC01148181.1:0-11122 GCA_003697995.1 Taxidea taxus jeffersonii
ATAATGTCCTTGACTTGTTTTGGTAATAGCATTATGTTGTGCTTATAAGATGAATTGAAAAGTTTCCTTCTCCACTTTCTGGAAATTGTAGAAATGGTAAAATTTATTCCCTTTTTTTCCAGCTTTACTGAAATATAATTGACATATAACACTGTATAAGTTTAAGGTGTACAACATAATGATTTGATACATGTATATATTATGAAATGATTATTGCAAGTTTAGTTAATATCCATTACCGCAAGTAACTACATTTTTTTCTTTATGATGGGAACTTTTTTACTCTCTTAGCAACTTTCAAATATACAATGAAATACTGTTAACTATAGTCATCATGTCATATATTACATCCCCAGAAATTATTTATCTTGTAACTGGAAGTTTGTACCTTTTAACCACCTTTACTCAATGTCCCCAGCCTCACCCCTCACAAACACTAATCCAATATTTTCCTGTTTTTATTTTTTACTCCACATATAAGCAAGATCATACAGTATTTGTCTTTACTTCACTCATAATAAATGCCCTCAAGGTTCCTCCCCTTCTGTCACAAATAACAGATTTTCTTTATTTTTTATGGCTGAATAGTATTCGTGTGTGTATGTGTATGTGTGTGTGTGTGTGCGTGTTTTTGTGTGTGTGATTTTCTTTATCCATCCATCCATTGATGGACACTTGTTTTGTTTTCCCCCTGTCCTGGCTATTGTAAATAATGCTGCAATAAACATGGGCTTGCAAATATATCTTTGGACAGTGACTTCATTTCCTTCAGATACATATCCAAAATTTGATTTGTTAGATCATATGGAAGTTTTATTTTTAATTTTTTTGAGGATCTGCCATACTGTTTTCCATAGTGACTGTACCAACATACATTCCTACCACAGGGCACAGGGTTTTCTTTGCTCCACTTCCTCACCAGCAATTATCTCTGGTCTTTTTTGATACTACCCATCCTAACAGGCATGAGGTGATCAATTCATTGAGGTTTTCATTTGCATTTCCCTAGTGATTAGTGATTTTGAACACCTCTTCATATTTTTAGAAAAATGTCTATTCAGGTCCTTTGCCCATTTTTAAATTAGATTATTGGGGTTTTTGTTTTGTTTGTTTTTGTTTTATTTTGCTATCTAGTTGAAGGAGATATTTTAAAAATACTTTAGATTAAACCCCTTATCAGATATATGATTTGCAAACATGTTCTTCCAGTCCACAGGTTCGCTTTTCATTTAGTCGACTGTTTCTTTCACTGTGCACAAGACTTTTAGTTTGACAGTTTTTATTTACTTATCTATTAACTTTAAGAAAAAATAAATACTAGAAGATATTTTTATTTTATTTTATTCATATGTTTGCCATTTGGAGCACCTTTCCTTCCTTCATTTAGATTTGAGGTTTTATTTGATGCTATTTCTTTCAGACTGAATAACTTCATTTTATGTTACTTATGCAGATCTACTTGTGATAAATTATCTCAGATCTTATTTATCTGAATATGTCTGTCTTCATTTTTGAAAGATACTTTCAGAGTATACAGACTTTTAGTTTAAACTGTTTTTCTTTCACTTCTTTAAAAATGTATTCCATTGCTTTCTGGCTTCTATCATTTCTGATGAGAGAGAGGCAGTAATTTTCATTATTCTATTCCTCCATATGTAACATATTTTTGTCTCAGCCTCTTTTGAAATTTTTTTCATAATCCTTGGTTTACAATAATTTGTAATGTGCCTATTTATTTTCTTTGTTTTTATTCTGTTTGGGATTTGCTAAATTAGATACATGGGTTAATGGTTTTTCTTCAAATTTGGGATATTTTAAGTCATTATTTCTTTTTTTGTTTTTCTGCCCCGACATCTCAAACCTTGCTTTCTGTGTGTATTACATCCCTCATACAACACCTCAAATTATTCCTACGTAGCTGAGGCTTTGTTCCTTTTTTTTTTTCTCAGTTTTTTTTTTTTTTCCCTCCAGACTTCAGTTTGGATTGTTTCTATTTCCCTGACTACAACAATGTCCAATTTGTGTTTAATCCATCCAGACAATTTTTCATTTCAGATACTGTTCTCTTTAGTTCCCGAAATTCCATTGTTTTGTATTTTATAGTTTGTTTCCCTACTGAAATATCTCATCTATTTATAAATTAGGGTCACCCTTTAACTTGCCAAGAATCTTTCAAACAGCTCTAAAAAAATTCTGTACCTGTTAATTCTAATACCTCTATTCTATGTAAGTCTGCTCTTATAACTATTTTTGAAGGGAGGTAGGCAGGTTACATTTTCTATTTTTCTACATATATAGTATAGTTTTGATTGTGTAATTGATATTTTAAATTTTAATTCTCCATTTAAAAGAGTAAACTTTGTTCTAGAAAGACAGTTAATTTATAGGCATGTACATGATCCTTTCCAGCTTAATATAAAGGTTTACTGTAAAGAGTATAGAACAGCCTTATTTCTAATGCATTTTTCTTTCTGGGCTGTGAGTTGAATGCAAAGGGTTTTCAGTGAGAGCGCTCTATTTTTTGCTGTCAGCACTCCAAACAAAGTCTCCAAGCATTACGAAACCTGCAGATTCTCTATTTGCTTCTCTCTCTGTGAAGCATGTCCTGTACTTGCACAGTTAAGCATTGAGCTAAAGTCTTTTTCTTTCTTTCTTTCTTTCTTTTTTTTTTAATTTAAAGAGCTAAAGTCCTAAGAGGTCCTTTACATAGATTGCCGGAGCTCTTCTCTCTTTAGCTCCAAATCTTGTGGTACTTATCCTGCAAATTTCAGCCATCATGAGAGCCTCAAACTGATTCTCCCTGCCGACTTGGATCAGTGATACCACTGTGCTTTTCTAGGGCTCCATTAGCTTGCACTGTGTGTATCCCCTACAGGAAGGTAGGCTTATCTTTTATGTTTACATTTACATTATTTCGCTTTTTATGTCCTGATCCTGCTATTGTCCAGTATCTGAGAACAGTTGTTTAATTCATTTTGCTTAGGTTTGTAGTTGACTATAGCAGTGAGTCTAGGCTGGCAAAATTTACCCCATCCTGTCCAGAAACAGAAGTTTGAGAACTCCATTGTTAAGTGTAACTGGGAATACTTTACAACCAACCAATACAGGCATATACACAATAACAATTACAGTATACCCTCAGTTAAAAACTTTAAGAATTACACATATAGGATTTATTGCAGAGCTTATAAAAACCAATTATAGAAATAGAAATACAACCTGCTTTCAAAACACAATGGTTCAAGGACCAGGTGTTGTTGTTGTTTTTTTTTTTTTAACTCTTCTTATTTAATTTTAAAAAAGACACTGTCCATTATTTTAGAAGACTAATCTGAACTACAAAAAAAAAAAAAAAGGAATTATTGGAATGTGGTTGAAGAAGACAGGAAAAACATTCCACATTCTTAAGTTAATCAAATTCAAAATATGGAGAAAAAGATGTATTTGAGAATTAAACTAATGTGGTTTAGACTCCCCTTTATATTATAAAAGAATTCATTTTTTTACAGTTTGGTCTTTTTTTTTTTCTCTCTTTGGCTTATCACCCATATCTCTCACTTCAAAGTGGATGATTTATGGATTAAAGTATATACTTCTAATAGAATGACTCTTTCCCAACTACCTCTGGAAGTTAAATATTGGTTTTTGTACAATGGATTGCCTGATATCCCTTTGAGAGTAGCATAAAGTACTTCATTTTAAGCATAAGAGAAAAGCAAATTGCACTCACTCTACTGCAGGCGCCAGTGGTGGTCTCACAGACTGTGAGGATGGAGATGTTCTGAGGCCGATTTAACCATCTGACCACCGTCTTGGTATTGCTTACCCACTTAACCATAGTGATATAATATTCTCTAGTTTGGAAACAACAACAACAACAACAAAATTTACATTGAGAGTCAGAGAACCTGTATAATACTAATAACATGCACTTGTTATTTTATATGCAAGGATAAATGAAGCATTATAAGGATGCCACATCATATTAATTTCTATTTACATACACATCTGATATTCTAAATACTCCCACATAAATACAAATATGTGTGTATGTATGTAAACACATGTGCATATACATACACATGCAGATGTATTGAGAATTTGAGAATAAATCTGAAAGTGAATGATATCCCAGAAAGGGAATCCTTGGAAAAATAAAAATAATCAAGATAATAGACATATGAATAATTATTAACTGTCTATTGATTAGCACTAACATGTGTAATAAGCATAATTTTTAAGCTGCATTTTATTTTTGTAAAAAGTAAAATCACCTTCAACTAAAAGGCAAAACTTATTCTTCACTTAATAATTATTTCTTACGCATGATCTCCATGTTATTTCACTTTTTACCCATGGGGACTTGCATGACAGAGCTATTAGTTTTTATTTATTTATTTTGTGTGTGGTCTTTCTCAGTTGTGAGTCAAGGGCCAGTTCCAGTCATTCATTATATGTTCATATACACACATATGCATATATATATATTAATTTTTTTAAGTCTTCTTTATTTGAAACAGTTTAAAACAAAGAAGGAATTAAAATGACGAAGATGAGGGACTACTGAATTTTCTGTATAGTGAGGACGCTAGTTACTGGAGCCTATGATGTTCTCAGGCTATTTCTAGATTGGGAAAGCTTATATTTTTTCCTATAGTTAGTTTGTATTTCTTTCATTGTAGATTCTATGATTGGAAATTTACATACTATATCAAAAAACCCTCAACCCACATAGACAAAATGCAGTAGTCAACACTGATTCAATTTATGATAAAAAGAAAAAAAAGCCTGTCCAAAAAATTTGCCCAGCTTCAGAACAGATGAGATTATTTAAAGTGCTATCTGTGAGCACAGTCTTAAAATTAATCCACCCAGAGGCACCTGGGTGCCTCAGTCTGTTAAGGATCCAACTCTTGGCAGCAATCTCATGGGTCATGAGATCAGGAACCATGTCACTCCATGCTCAGTGGGGAGGCTGCTTGAAGAGCCTCTCCCTCTGCCCCTCCCTCCCTCAAATAAATAAATAAACCTTTTATTTTTTTAAAGATTTTATTTATTTATTTGACAGAGATCATAAGCAGACAGAGAGCTCCCTGCTGAGCAGAGAGCCTAATGCGGGACTCGATCCAGGACTCTGAGATCATGACCTGAGTCAAAGGCAGAGGCTTTAACCCACTGAGCCACCCAGGTGCCCCTAAATAAATCTTTTAAAAAATTCACCCAGTTTTTATGTCATTTAGGAAAAACCCATGTATGAGTAGAAAAGCTTTGTGATACAAATCACTTGTCCTTAGACACTTGTGGGTTAGACATTTAGCTACATGAATCTTACATTTCTAACATTTCTGAAAAGCTACTGCTTCCTCCAGAAAACCGGTTAGCCCATCAAAGTGAAGATGTCAGCAGAAGGGCAAGCAAAACTTAGCATACAGTGAAGCCTGCCATATTTTCTTCAACAATCTCTCCAAGACAGCTGACAGCTTTCAAAACCAGCTAAGTCTTACTTCAAAATGCCAAGAAACTCAGTGAAAGTTCTCCGAATAGTTAACAAAGATAACTTTGAATCACATGTGCAACTAGTTTAGGCTTAATCTTTGGCCAAATGAGTGGGCCTTGTGATTCTTCAAAGAATCATATCCAGTTCATTTTTACTGTGTTTTTGTTTAAACTGACATATTTTGCATGCATTATCATGTTCAGCAGTATGAATATTAAAAAGGGGAAAAATGTATTAACCTTTAATGGATTTTATCTAGAAAATTTGTCATGGAGAAAAATGACAATGGATACTGTAACCAGAAAAAGAAATCCTGAATTCTGACAATATATATTTCTGATTAATTGGTAAAAATGTTGTTTAGAATTGAAGTAATAAATAAATAATTTGGTTATTGTAAACAACTGACCAAAGACTGTAAAATCAAGGAGGTTATATTTATAGAAAAATCTAGATAGAACTGGAAGATATAAGTTTTCAAATCCAATCAGGAATTTATCTTAGTTAAGCTAGTAATATTACATATTGTGTCAGATGAGATGACAACCAACATGAATAATTTTTCAAGATAAATAACAACTGCAACAATAAAACATAATTTAAATATTCATTTTGAGTGTTTTCCCTTTCAAAGTAGCCCTCAAGTATAATGTTGCAAGAGCATCTTCTTTATAATGTCTTCACAGACACTGACACGTATTTATTATCTATGATGGAAAATCTTGACTTTTAAAAAGGATTTCATATTATAAAAGCAACTAAAATACAACCAAGGCAAATCTGGTGAATAAGTGATTTTTTTGTAAGGGGTACACTGATTTAGGTGTAAAATTAAGTTAAAGTAATTAATTCATAGTTATACCACTCATCTTTCTCTTTGATTAAATAATGTGATTATTTTGTGTTTGTACATAGTGTATCTAGTTGCCTATAAGCAGAATTTAGCATGATGTGAACTATTTTACTATAGACCTTATTTATAATCTGAAAGATTAGAGTTGCCCTCAAAATTGAATTTATAAGGTTTTTCAGGGGTAAATTCAAGCCACTGAAATTTCCATGATAAAGAGTTGGGGTTACCTAAAATGAAAGTTAAAATAGAGCTTGACACATAAGAAGTAAGACACGTCCTGTATTCTTTCTTTGCTTATTCCAGGATCCTAAGTGCAGCTCTCCTTAGTTTTCTTATAAGTAATCAGGCTTCCTCTGAATGAGGGATTAGGGAAGGGCCCTTATCTAGACATCACACTCCTTGGCCTGCCTGCTACTGATGTGGCTTTCCTCCTGGAACTCCACATCATGAACACATTAGATCTGGTGTCCCACAACCAGTGACTAGCAGAACTGCCCCCTCCTTATATTTATTTTTCCTGATTGTAGTATCCATGGCTCTGGATTACCCAGGAAGTCTGCAAGGAGCTCACCCTCTTGAGCCATAGAGACAAGTGGGTTAGGCGGACTGCACTCAAGAAAGACTTTGAATCAGCTGAGTGGTCTGGCACAGAAGATCTAATCGTTCACAAGGGTATGTGGAATGGAGGCCCCAGCATCACCAGCAGACAGGTACTATGTTAGAAGTCATACCTGTGTTTTCACTGGCTTTCTCTCCAATCATTACTCTGTGTTCATAACATAATCTTTGTATACATATAGTTGCACTGAGCTCATTCTCTTCCAGATAATCCAGGATCTCTACCCATGACTGTATTATAATGGCATGCATGACCAAGTCATAGCTAGTGATCTGTAAAGACCATTGTTAATAACTATGGATTACTTGTAAGAAGGGTCATTTAGGGCATTTCCATGAACATAGAATAATTTATTAATTTGATTTTTTGATTTTTTTAAGACACAAATATTCTTTAGCAGAAAAAAATTGTAGACTAGGCATACTTCAATTATACAGGAAGAAAAAGCATGGTGCTGTCAAGCGTGATAGGTAATATGACAATGTCACATCAGTGATACATGCTAAGAATAATGGGTCACAAATGGTGGATGACTAAAGAAAGATTTCAAATAAATAAAATAATGTCAAAAACACAGAGTAAGGAGAAACTAAAGACAAAAATGCTACCATTACTCTTCAGCCTGAAGATATCTGAATACAAAGTATAATAACTTCCTCAAAACAACAGACAAATGCCAACCTGTGGAAAGATCTATATGATTAATTACTATAAAATATCTTTCCACCAGGGGGCGCCTGGGTGGCTTCTGACTCTTGATTTCTGGTCTGGTCAAAATTTCAGGCTCATGAAATGGAGCCCCTTTCAGAGCTCTGTGCTAGGATGGAGCTTGCTAAGATTCTCTCTCCCCCAAACTGCCCCCCAAAAAAAGAATTTAAAAAATCTTTCCACCAGAACTTAAATATGTATTTTTTTAATTTATTATTTTATTAATTATAGTTTATTGTATAAAATAAATATTAAACAATAAATTAATAATTTAAATAAATATTAAATGAAATAATTAATTTTATTAATGTATAATGTTTTATTTGCCCCAGGGGTACAGGACTATAAATCGTCAGGCTTACACACTTCACAGCACTATTTCACATACCCTCCCCAATGTCCATAACCCAACTTAAATAGGTATTTTTTAAATCTTAATTATAAATCCCAATAATGATACAGAATGCTTACAATACCTTACATTCATAGTGTAAACATTTATAAAATGTTCCTTTCCCTTAAGATGAGATGAATCATCTACCTCCAAATGGGTCTGGAATGTTCATAAAGGGGCATTATATGAGTTCCTACTATGCTACATTCTGAAGAATCAACACAGACAATAATTAAAGATAAGAATATGAGCAGAATTCCTATTGAAGAAAAGTTACATTCATAATCTGATTTTGTTTGATAAAGGATCTTTAGCTGAATCACAAATTTATTTTTGGAAAAAATGAAGGAGTGTGTGAGAAAGAAAAAGGAAGGGAAATTATGTCTTTCTCCAGGTTATGGTATCCTTTTAAATTCTTTTTAAAGCCATATAAATGAATTGAAATTTGTTTTACATTCTTTGACTAGAGTTTAAGTATCTGGTATTAAGCAAGGTCTACTGAATGCTGATTCTAGCTTGGAGACATATTTCTATTATACTTATAAACATGAGTTGTTATAAATCAATCAACCAACCAGATAAACAATCAACAGACGAAACAAATGATTTACAAATTCTAAACAAATCTTGTTCTTTGGAGTGGGAGTCAAAGAATACAGTTTATAAGGTACCTCAAGCCATAAAAGATCATCTTTCTATTCATCTTATAAATCTTCCTCCCTATTTAGGTATGCACATACGCATTTAATAATTATTACTGTCACAAGGGTGATATTATGAGAGGATGAGAGATGAAGTTCAAATTCAGTGGAAAAGAGGAAGTTCCAAAAAGAAAAAAAAAGATAGTTTATAACTGCACAGAGTAACAGAATATGATTCATTATTAATTGCCATATGCATATATAAAGATAATATTAAATACAGATGCTTAGATAATCTACAAAAAAAGTAAACAAGTAAATTATTACAGAATGAATTAATTATTTGGGTATGCTGTTATTGGGAGTTTAAATAGAACATCAAATGATATGGGTAGCTATGAACCCAATACAAACTCCAAAAAAGAGAGGGTATTTGATGGTCTTAATAGGGCATGGGCAAAGTATGCTAATAAATTAATTAATGCATGTTAATACCTAAACACTTGAAAAAATAAAAAATGATCTGTATTTCTTAGAATTTGTAGGAGTTCTGTCACTAGTATGAGAATAGTGCTACTAATACTGGTACCAAAAATTTAACTTAAGCATTTATATATCTAAAATTTTTAAAATACAAAAAGAATCTGAGTTAGCTTACGAAGATTTAAGAATAACATGATAGCATAAATTAGGAGAAAAAGGCAAATAAGTTAGAGAGGTAAACAGGTGTTAGTTACCATGGAAAACTCCAGGTTCAAAGTATACTAATACAACTCAGTGAAGTGCACATGAGAAAAATATGGCAGGTTTGTAGAAGCATATGCATTGTTTGGATAAATCATAGATATGTGTATGTAGATTTGTGTATGAGTGTGTTTTTATGTGTTTGTTTAGAAATAGAGAGATTGAAACACACACACACAGAAGAAGATACAGAGACAGAGATAGAAACAGCACCAGACAGAAACAGAACACTTTCTCATGTGACTTCAGAAAAATCACTGTGTTCTCGTATGGTCATCACCAACACATGCATAAAGTACAATAAACTTCTTATGGCAAATATTATTCTTAAATTATTTATATGGACTATTCTTCATCTGCCAGGTCCCTTCTCCAGTTCTCCCCCTGCAGCTTCCAGAGGCTGGCCTCTACAGTGAGGCTGCCTTGCCAGTGGAAGGCCTCTGCAGGAACTCCAAGTTTGGGAGGAGAGTGAGTTCAGGATATTAATTACCAGGACCCACTTTCTACGTGGGTGTGGTTTGGCAATGCCTGCAATGCTCGGTCTGTGGACAGCTCCTCCCTGTCCATCCTGTTCAGCAACAGGCCTCTTCAGGATTCATAAATGAGCCTGGACCTCATTCTTTCAGTCCTGAGACAGTAACAGTTTTTCCCTATTGCAGACTCAGAGTTGCTTTCTCATCTTTTGTGAGTTTCCCCTTCATTCTGCTCATATTTTTGTTAAAAGTCCCTCAACTAACTACATTTCACTTACTGCTCTTGACTGTGTCATCTGTTTAATTTCTAGGACACTGACCACCAAATTATGAAAAATGACATGCTCTTTTAGGTCTCTAACTAGGAGAGCACAACAGTTTCCTAGATAATTTCTATATGGCTAATGTACTATGTATTAAATATTAGAGATGTTCATAATCCTAAAACAAAAACAATGAAAAAGTTTGGTTTCCATCTTATGTGCAGTCAGATGAATGCAACTTTCTTCGATTCGCACCATGGATATATCTATTTCACTCATTTGTGTGTTTCTGAGCCCATCTAAGTAACACCTATGCTCAGTGTGACTAAATGCAGATGATCTAAAGTTCATTTATTACTCTTCTGTGAATTGGATTGAAACTTCCTACCAGAAACAGATGAGTAAGGAAATACATTTCTGTAAAACTGAACTGGGGTGATATTTAAAATGATCAATTTTGAAGTATACCTTGATCTTGAGTTTTTCAACAAAAATCATACATTTTGGTATATTTCACATGCCATCGGTGGCACTTACATAAGACCATGAGGTAGAAAAAGCAAAATTGTTCAGTGCATAGTATAGATAAGGTATTACTGACTTTCCCCAAACTGTAGACCAAGTTTATCATGAAACCAACATACTTGAATTACACTTAAGAGATTTTTCTTTACAAGATTCTTCCTCACTCTTAGTGGGATCTTGTATTTTATTCTGTGTATTGGATTTATATCTAAGGATATGGGATACCTTTTTGCCATGGATGACTATTTTTATCATATTGTACTTTGAATATTATAGATATATACTTAACTAATAACCCAATAAATAACAACTGGTTCTATCTTCAAGAATTTTTGTGTGGTGACATTACTATATCCCTTCTGGTGAACCCACTAGCAACCTCTTAGGTTACAACATCTAGGTCCA
>RCUC01148182.1:0-15919 GCA_003697995.1 Taxidea taxus jeffersonii
TGGACAAGCATTCCCAACCAAGGCAGGCTGGAGGAAGGGGTGGGTTGGAGGAAAAGGGATTGCCTTATAAAGAAAAGTGAGCATAAAAACTTTGAAATGTAGCACTAAACTAACTTACTCCTTATTCATAAACAACTGTTTATGAAGACCTAAGGCAGTGCCATGTACTATATCAGGGGAATAACTCCATGAATTTGGAATCAAATTGGACAGAGAAAAGAGAAAAGAGAAAAGAGTTCCAACATTCTTAATATGAAAAGGCTTAGAAGCATTTTTGCTCTATGTATGGTATTCAGAATACCCTATTCCAATCCAATAATCTTACAAACTTGAAACACAATGAGACAGGTGTTAAGTTCTCCCCAAACACCAGTTCTTCCCTGGTTCTAAAGCAGATGCTTTAGAAGCTGTGTAAATCCTTCAAGCTAAGAATTCTTAAGAAGGGTGAAATTAACTGATCTTTCAAGTAACTAATTAAAGACATGTAAGTAAGTTGCTGAATGGCTCAATACTCAGTCTGATTACTTAGCTAGCTCACTCATCTAAATTTTGTTGTCCCTCAAGCCAAGGCTTCAAGTGCCTGGCTTCACAAAATCTAATTAGATTCACTGTTTCCTATATTAGTCACTAAGATAGATATGCTATTTCTCCAAAATGTATTGCTGGCCACAAGGAGAATATATTGCTAGAAACACGGGCTGTTGCCCCATCAAACTAGCAACTACAGGTTATTAGAGTCATTCTTAGAATCAGAGGGCAAGACTGGACGTAATAAGAAATGAACTTGGAGATGAAGATGAGAATTTAAGGTGAGCAACGGAGTCAGGCCAGCCGCGTTTGAAAGACAACCTGCCCTTTCCGGTTGTGTGACCTTCTACAAATGACTTAGAATCCTTTTGTCCAATCTAGGAAGCGGCTATAATTATATTCAGCTGATAAAGTTATTATGAAGATTATGTTTACAAGGTATGCTGTACAATGTTTGACACTCAACAGGCACCAAGTAGCTCTTACAGTGTGTGGCTGGAGACAGGCACTGAGAGTCTTGGTGGGGGGAAACTCCCAGAAGAGATCATTGTTGGGACAAAGTCTAGCATGTTGGATGTCTTCCAGGCAAGAGGTCTCTAAAGATGCCAGTTACTCCCTGAGGGTGAGGGGAAACTTACTCTGCCTGGCTTATCTCTTCCATTAAAGAAAGAAATGATTCTGGAACAGCCTGGCCAACCTTCCCTGAGAATGGAGACCAGAAAGCTTCATGAATGACCCAGCTCAGGTTCCAGGACTGCAAGGACTCCAGCAGCTTTGTAATTCCCTCTTACTGCCTCTGCCTGCTTGCACATACTTCAGGGTAAGCCTTCAACCAAAGGGACCCACCTAACTATCTGGAAAGACAATTAAAAAAAAAAAAAGGCTCACTGTGAAGGCAAGAGTCTTCTGTCTTCATAAACAGACAAGAGGAATGGAATGAGTTGAGGCATTGTGCAAGAAAAGGAAAAAAAATACATGCAATTTTAAATTATTATTACATTCATTTGATCACCACTTAGGAAATATCCCATACGCGAAGTACCTGGAAAAGACACAGGAGAAGCAAAACTGCCCATAAAGCCTCTTGCCTGTGGATGAACACCTGGCAGCCAGTGTGGGGGGGAGTTGGGCTTTGTTGTCTGTGTTTTCCTCCAGCCCTAAACTAGTTTGAAACCACAATCTTGGCTCTGATCTAGATGATATCTATTTCTTTCTCTCCCCATATGGAGTCTGACATAAATACATTTATCTGTAAATATGAGAGATGGTGTAGTGCTGACTAAGGTGACAGAGCCAGACTCTCAACCCAAGCAGCTTCCTTAGTATATATCTGTCCTTGGGCATGACTTTGGGCTTGGATATCCATAATAGAATAGATGGACAGACCCACAGACAGAGCCACAGGCAGATAAAATCACTATGCACATCATGTAACGTTGTTAGAGGGTCAAATGAGATAAGCCATATTCAACATTATTACTAGTACTGTTACCATTATTTACCCAACAAAATAACTCATCTTAGTAGAAAAACTTACTGATCGAAAAACGTGCGCTAAATGGACACAATATTATAAGAGAACAAAGTCAGTGGTGATACAACCAGACTTCAAAACTTACTATTAAAAAAAAAGACTTACTATAAAGCTGCAATAATCAAGACAGTGGTATTAGTGAAAGACAGACAAATAGATCAATGGTACATAATAGAGCTCAGAAATAGACTCAAACAAATATAGTTAACTGACCTTTGACAAAGGAACAAAAACAGTCCAATGGGGAAAGGATAGTTTTTTAACAAACTGGACACACACACATACACACACTCATTAATCTAGATACAGATCTCATACCTTTCACAAAAATTATCCTCAAATGTATCGAAGAGCTTTGTTAGTAAGACAACAGAGGCAAAATTCTAAGTGATCTTGGGTTTGGTGATGACTTTTTAGGTAAAACGTCAAAAGCACAATCCATGAAAAGAAAAAGTTGATAAGGTAGACTTCATTAACATTCAAAACATCTGCTCTGCTAATACACCGTTGACAGAATGCAACAACAAGCCATAGACTGCGAGAAAGCACTTGCAAAGCACATATTTAATAAAGGACCAGTATCCAAAATATACAAAGAACACTTAACATTCAACAATAGGAAAACAAACAACCCAGTTGAAAAATGGGCAAAAATAAGGGGTGCACATGCAGCTCAATCGGTTAAACATCTGACTTCAGCTCAGATCATGATCCCAGGGTGCTGGGATGGAGCCCCACCTCTGGGCTCTCTGCTCAGCGGGGAGCCTGCTTCTCCCTCTCCCTCTACCTGCCGCTCTGCCTGCTGTGCTCTCTCACTCTCTCTCTCTGTCAAATAAATTAATAACATCTTTTTTAAAATGGGCAAAAATATAAACAGATACATCACCACAGAAGATACACATGTGGAATAAGGATGTGAAAAGATGCTCAACGTTCTATGTCATTAGAGAATCTCCAATTAAATCAGTCGTGAGATACCACCATGTACGTATCAGAATGACCAAAACCCAAACACTGACAACACCAAATTCTGGAAAAGAATGTGGAGGAGCAAGAACTCCCATTCATTGCTAATGGGAGTGTGAAATGATACAGTCACTCTGGAAGACAGTTTGGGAGTTGCTTATAAAGCTACAGAATTATATAATCCATCAGTCGTGTTCCTTGGTATTAATTTGACTGATGTGAACATGTACATCCACACCAAAACCTGCACATGCATATCTGCAGTGGCTTTATTCGTAACTGCCACAACCTGGAAGCAATCAGGATGTCCTTCACTGGAAAGACGGATAAACAAACGGTGGTAAACCTAGACAATGAAATATTATTCAGGGTTGAAAAGGGATAGGATCCAGCCATGACAAGACATGAAGGCATTTTAAATACATATTGCTAAGTGAAAGAAGTCAACTGGAAAAATCTATGTACAGCACGATTCCAACTATAGGACATGCTGGAAAAGACAAAACTTAGAAACGTTGAAAAGATCAGTGGTGCAGAGACTTGGGGAGAGGGAGAGAGGAAAGATTAGGAGGAGCACAGGGGGATTTTAGGGTCATGAAACTACTGTGTGATGCTGTAATGGTGGATATGCGTCTTGCACATTTGTCCAGACCCACAGAATGTGCAATACAAGGTATTGTTAATTGGTACTTGAGTTAATAATCATGGGTCAACCCTGGTTCGTCAATTGTAACAAATGTAACATTTGTTATTATACTACAAATATACTATTATGTATAATAATATATATAGAATAACATAATATACGATATAATAATATAACAATATATTGTATATAATATCTAATAATATATACTATAGTAATATAATATATTATATAATAATATAACAATAATATATATTATTATACAATTGTATCAGTGTGTCACATTGATACAAGATGTTAAGAATAGGGGATAGGAGGGGGGCAAGGGAGCATATGGAAACTCTGTAATTTTCACTTAATTTTTCTATCAACCTAAAATTGCTCTAAAAACTAAAGTCTATTAATTTAAAAAAAAAAACACGTATCAAAGAGTGAAGGCAAAAGACGCTGACAGCATATCCAGGAAACAGGCTGAGATGCATGATGGGAAAGAGTGATGAGCAATGAAAAGTCTAGGGCAGGAATAAGATGCTGAAGAATTCATATGCCATGATATGGTATCTGCATTTTAGTGTAGGTCAAGTTTTTTTCAAGTTGTGTGGTCAGATTTGTCCTTGAGAAAAGATTATTTTCTTGGCCATAAATATGGAATAGAAAAAGAACTTAGAGGCAGAGGGACTAAGTAAGAGGTTATTGCACCAATCCCGGTAAAAGATGATGGGGACAGGGTAAGGCCAAAGTCCCAACCCCACTCTCATGTCTTGAACTCCTGGAACTCAAGATAACTCTGCTTATGTGGACCAACTCCGTGGTAGCCAGGAGAGAGGACCGTGACTGTCAGGGTTAGGTAAAAGCTATGACTACGGGTAACTGTGATTTCCTTCCCTTCAATAGACCATGAAAAGTAGAATCGATTCTTTATTTTTTTAATGATACGGATAGTTTGTCCTGAAATCAGAGATGTGAATTACACAAGTTTTTATAAATACTCGTCTAAGTCTATGTGAAACTGACGCATTTGGTGCTACCCTTAATTTGTTTCACCAAAGTTCTTTTACAAAATAATTAACCATCGCTAAATATGTAAACCCCTGCTTCTTCTCCCTGAAGAGAAGCACACAGAGCTGCCATTGTGAGAACAGCTCAATTCCCTGTCGATGCCACAGTTAAAACCATCTGCCCGTCTTGTGACTGATGACCTGGGACTCAGTTTTGAACCTACTGTGTGTTTTCTCTAGCCACAGCATATCAGTTCGAGAGTAATCTTTCACCAGGCAGTCATATGAGCTCAGTGTCAGCTACCCCAGAGGTTGACTATCTCTTTGAAGGGCCTCTCCACCCAACAGAACATTCATGGTGAATTTTACAAATGACACATATCCTGTGTTTTCACTGTCAAATGTGGTGGCATTCCATTCAGCTATTTTTTGGGTGTTGCAGTATCAGATAGACAGGCCAACACAGAGAAATGTAATTTTATAGGTGTAGGTCAGGATATTATAGCTGATGGAATTTGAGTGATGATAAGAAGAAAGAGAACAAAGGTTTGGAAATCCCATTGTGGCAAACTGGGTAAGAGGGGATGTCATTGACCAAAAGGAGGAGCAGATTGGAGGGATGAGACAGTGAGTTCCATTCTGGACATGCTCAGTTTGAAGGACCTGTGGAAACTAATATGGAGGCGTTCAGAGGCAGTAAGACATGGAGGACTAGAAAAATCAGGAGCAGGGAGTTGCAAATGTGCTCGATAGCCTCAGGAGAGGCTGAAGTAGTAGATTAACATGCCCAGGAGACTGGCAATAAGGAGAGGAAGAGTGTCTAGGCGTATATCCAGGCATATAACCAGAGACAGGGTAAGAAGAAGCTATTGTTTTGGTAAAAGTGAGAGAGGGCATGAATGGGTTCATAGTCAGAAACGAGACTGGTGGAAGGAATCCTGCAGGGACTAAATCCCTCCACGTGGTGAGTAAATGGGTGTACACAGACCCAGGTGGGAATAAAAGGAAAGAAAAGAAAATGATCCCAATATTTTGATCTTAGAAGGCTTAGAGGAAGGTAGTGCTATTAACAGACGCATTCATTCAACAATGAAGAGAGCACCATCTACGGGCTGGGCGCTGTGACACTGACTCAAGTCGGGGCAACGAGTGTGCTTTATGGAGACAGGAATGAAGCCGAACTTGTCTACGTTGAGTAGGAGATGCTGGAGTGTCACCAAGGTAGAAATGTGTAGCAGACAGGAGCAAAAAAGAAAGGTCAAGGCAAGAGACTGCTTTACAGAGGGAAGAGTTTGAGTCCCATTAGTAGATGCGATGACTCAGAGAAAAGGAAGGAATGCCTCTGTCGTTACATATGTGCATCTAGATAATACCTATAGATCTTATTTATAGCAGACGAGGCGGAGAAGCGAGTAACGAAGGCGGGGAAGGCGTGGTTGTACAAGTACGAGCACTAGCAGAAGTATCCTAGAGGCCAGGAAGGAACGATTTCCAAGAAGTGAGCAGGCTGCCGTTTACACCCCACAGATACACCAAAGCAAATTAAGTCAGAGGGAAAAGCACGGAATTTAGCCTTTCACACAAGAGTTGGGATAGAAATCTGATTCCAAAGGACTGTGGGAAGAGCTGGGGTTGAGGGCAGGGCGTTCAAGATCGTCTCTCGGCTCACGAAATGGATTTTACAACCGTGGGAACCTGAGTGTGTTCCTACGCCCAGAATCACGAACCAGCGAAGATGCGGGAAAAGGAAACCAGAGGAGAAGAGGGAATAACTGAGAGGGAAGTGGCCTGGGGAAGCAAGACCCTATGGGGTCAGAAGGTATGGGCAACACCCACGCAGCGTAAGCCTTCCCGGGCGGTGAGGCAGCCTCACCTGTGCGGACTGCAGAGGGCCGGAGGTCAGCGCTTCGCGTGGGACAGAGAGGCCTCTGTCCTCGTTCGGTGCCGCTTATTTTCCGTCGCACAGTGTCTCAGCGCAGGCAGGACGGCCTCTCATTCCCCACAGAGAATTCTCCGCCGCATTAGCTCCTGCTCTCCGTGCACTACACGGGAGTGCGGCCGCAGACACTGCGCCCACGTGGGGTGACCGCCTTGGCCCGGAGTCAAACACAAACTTGCCGCGAAAAGAGACAATGATTTCTAAAGAACTGGGGACGGGGTCGGGAGCTGCACGTTGCTCCTTCCCTTATTTAAAAAAAAAAAAAAAAAAAGCCCCTCGGGACCTCTGGAACAAGGTGGAGACCAGACTCCTCTACCTGCTAATTCTGCTGCTCCCGATCCCAATCTCCGGCCTCGCCCGCCGCACGCCAGCCCTTCTCCAACCTGCCCCTGCTTCCGCTCCCAGCCGCTGCGTGGACGTTCACGGTGTCCGCTCGCTCCTGGCTCTGCCTCACTTAGCGACGCGGGCTGCGGGAGCGCCCCGAGCGCCCACCCAAGTTTGCGCGGACTCCCGAAGTGCCCGCGCCCTCCTCGTCGCCGCTCCGCGGGGCTGGCGGGGCCCGAGCGCACGCGGCCAGCACCGCCGACCCCCGCCCCGCAGCGCCGCCGTCTCGGCGGTGACAGCCCCGAGGACCCCCGCCCCCGGAGCCCAGCTCTCCCCTCCCGCCCCAGCCCGCACGCTCAGGGTCACGCAGCTTCCCCCTGCGGAGCCGGGAGCACGGCCACAGCCCGCGAGCAGCGCGCGCCCGCGTCCACACAGCACACGCACGAGAGCGGCGGGCGTGGACCGGCGCGCCCCGCATGCACGCGGCGCACCCCGGCCCCGCGCGGCCCCCGCGCCCCAGCCCGCCGCCCGCGGAGCTCACCGGACCGCCGGAACTTTCCAGGTGCGCAGCTCGTCACCCTGGCGCCGCCGCGCCCGCGCCTCCGCGTCCTCCCCCGCGCCGCCCTCCGCCGCCGCCCGCGGCGCCCGAGCCCAGGAGCGCGGGGCTCTGCCCGCCGGGGCGGTGCGCAGGACGCGCGGGGCGGGCGCGGGGCTGCGTGGGAGCCGGGGGCGCGGGCGGGCGGGCGGGCGGGAGCGGCGGCGGCTCGGCGCTGCGGGCGGCTCCTCCGCGGGGGCCGGTGCAGAGCCGGCGCGCGGGGAGGGCGGGGGAGGGGCGGAGGCGGCGGAGGGGGAGGGTCAGCGGGCCGAGCGCCGGCCCGGCCTCCCGAAAGGTGGGGTCCCCGCGCGCTCGCTCCGCCGCCCAGCCTGTGCCCGACGAGCCTCGGCCGGGCCGCGGGCCGCACTTGACTCCCGCTCGGCTCCAGAGCGCGGCCGCCGGAGGGGCCCCGCGCGGGGCTGCAGAGCGCCTCGTGTTACTGCCGTTATTTCTGCTTCAGGCGTGTGGCACGAGGGCACAGGAAAGTTCGGGACGTGCTCCTCTCCGCCCCCGTCTGCCGGCCCTGCGCCCCCAGCTCGCCCTCCCTCCCGGAGCGCACGCGGGGCGCCCGGACGCGCTGTCCCGGCCCCGCGACGCGCTGGACGGGTGACCCCGACGGGCCGACCCGGAGCCACAACCTGCGCCTCGCCGGCCGCTCACGTGCTCCCGGGGGCAGGGGTTTGAACCGAGGCTCCCGGCGCGGAGATCAGACCTTGGGGACCTGTGGGTCCCTTACAGGGAGCCTCGCTGATGGCCCAGGCTGCTCTTGCTCGCCCGGTCGCCTTCTGAGTCCATGGTTTTTTGTTTTGTGTTGTTTTCCCCCGAGGCTTGCATTATGGTTTTCTAAATATATACGTGCCCGCCCCGCGTTATTTGCTGTCTCTGGCGCTGTGAGATCCCCGTGTGGCTTTTCCCCTTTCCTCCTGCCACCAGAGGAATTTCACTGGCAAGTCCACCGAGGACAAGGGCCGGGTCTGTGTTGAGGAACGGGAAGCACAGTGGGGTTTTATTCTTCTGGGAGCCTCTGGAGAAGGTCGGAACCCAGCCCTCCCGGGTGTTAGGCCTCATGGTGGCGGTGGCTCATGGAACACTGGTCAGCGCTGGGACTCCACAGACTTACATACAAGTGAGCCCCGGGAGGGTCTGCTGAATGGGGCCGTTACATTTCAGAGGAGGAAGAATGCAGTCCTGTTTGTTTTTGTGCCAACAGAAAAAAAAAATAAGCAAAAGTACAAAGTACTTTTTCATGAACATATGCTACAGTCTTCCTATTTTACGCAGGCCTTCAAAATAGCCCAAGTAGGGAAGATGGTCCGGGAAGCAGTCCACAGGAAAAGGAAAAATAACTAAGTCATTGTTAAGTCACTGTCATCATGGACTTCTAAGTCAACAGAATGGGTTTTTGTGAACAGTTTAACAATAGCAAGAAGGAAATCAGGTTTTCAGAATCCTTTCATTCATTTAGTCCACAGTGGGGGGAGGTGAATAGTGGATTGCTAATTAATGGGTCTGCATCTTTTAATGAAGTTGAATGAAAATATCAGAGACATCATGCATAGTAGGAAGAAATATGCTCTGTATATCTTTCGTTTCAGTTAAACATGCGTATGTAGGGTCAACCGTGTGATATGTATTTTCTTACTATTCCTTGAGGCAAAGGCTTCTGTACTCCTGCTGCCTGAGGTCACCCATCTAGTCATTTTGAGGGGAACATAGGCTCCTTCCCAGAGAGCCTGTCCTCTGGTAACAATGCCATGCTGAGCTGTTAAAAACCAAGGAGGATGGTGAGGAGGAGGAGAAAAGTGACCTTTTTTTTTGAGGCTTTATTCATTCTTTCAACACGTCTTTAAGCCCCTCCTGTGTCTCAGGGACAGTGCTCCAATCCGGAAGTTCGGTAGTGAGCAGAACCAACATAGGGTCTTGGCAAATCAGAATCTACAATCCAGAGGAGGAGACAGACATGACACCAATAAACAGAAGTAACATACATGTCAAAAGCGCCGTGAAAGAATATGACATGAGAGGGGGAAAACGGGGTTATGATCTAGATGCAGAAGGCTGCAATTAATAATTAACCTAGCTTAAAATGCCTTAAATGATAAGGAAATTTACGGTTTCCTGTGTCGAGAAGTCCCAAGGTTGAGAGGCTCTTGCTGGTAAATTGAGCACCTCAGGGGTGTCAGGGGAGGCCTGGGCTGTTTCTGCACCCCCCGCCAGCTCCAGCACCGGCTCTGCGCCTGGGTCTGCCCCAGCCCCGAGGTCCCAGGACGGCTGGAGCAGCCGCAGTTACCACAGAGAATCCTGGCAATGCCCAAGAGCAGGGGAGGGTGTCTCTCCTCCAGAGTTCATGGAAGCTCCACGCTGGCCTCCTCTCACCTGTCATTAGTCCAGACTGAGTCCCATGCCCCCACCTAAGTGCCGGGTGTGGGAGGAGGGTTACCAAAATTGGCTTAAGCTCTTCAGAATTTGCCCTGGAACTTTCCAGAATTGCATTCTTTGAGGAGCTGATACTCAAGCAAAGAGGAGTAAGTGGCCATGGATGTTGGGTAGGCAACGTGCAGTGTGCTGGAGGGACCCGGGGTGACTCCTCTGAGAAAAATAACATTTCAGTGTAGGATGAGTAAGAGTGAGCAAGCAGGAGAAAGCCTTCCGGCAGGGGGACCTGCAGGCGCGGTCTGGCTCGCCAAGTGTTAAAAAACACACATGAGATTTCTCAGTTACTATGTGAACAAGTGAGCCGACCTCAGGAAGCCAGCTCAGGGAGTTAAAGAACAGGATCAAGTTCACAGAACGACTAAATTGCAGGGCCTAAATCTTGACTCCTCCTTCAGAGAGAGGAAGAAGCCAAAGTCCCCTGGCTTCCTGGTCACCTCCTCCAGGACGCCTGTGCAGGGTTTCCCTGGGCCTCCTGGTGGCGCAGGACCGGACTGGGAGCAGCCCCTCTCCCACCGGTAGGCCTAGTCTCTGCCCAGCTGTCCCCAGAGCAGAGGGTTGTCCCGCTCTCAACGCTCCGAGGAAGCCTGCGGAGATGTGGACAGTAAAATGCAGGTCTTGCCTTACGGGCAGTTCGGGGAAGTTTCCAAACAGCCCTGAATTTTACAAGCATCTCCCGATTTGTCCTACTGCCTCTTTCTCACTGCATCCAAGGGACTGAGCTGGAGACAGACCCCAGCAGAGCTTCCCTACGGAACACAGGCTCCCAGGCCCCTGCGCGACCGAGCTCCGGTCCAGCTCAGCCAGCCAGAATCCTATTTTCTCGGGATCCGTGGCCTCACGGGGGGCTCCATAGCTGTCCTGGCTCGGGAGCTTCCTGTCAGGCCCCCCCATCAGAGCAGCCTCGCTCGCTGTGTGAGCCCCAGCTCCCGGTCTCCCCAGGCTCAAGCTGAGCCCTCCGCCGTGAACCGCCACATCTCCTGAGGATGTGGGACGGTCAGCCCCCCATCGAGGTTCTCACCATCTCTTTGGCTTTGCCCCCTCCCTTCTTTCCTCTTCCATTTGTCTACTGGCTTGTTTCTCTTACTACGCTGACCCCCTGGGCAGCCATTTCTGTTGCTAAGGCTAGAACCTTAGGTCCCCGGGCCCTTCGTTCTTATCAGCTTTGCCAACCCTGACCCTGTACCAAACTGCCTTTTGCCTTTGGTGCCCTGGCCCTCCGGGCGCCAGCAGCCCTAGATATGGTAATGAAATGGGGCCAGCTGAGCCCACTGCCCTTTCTCTGTCGCCAACCTCCCTGCGGCCAGTAACCCCTCTCTTCCCCTCAAAGCCATTTATTTCCTCCATGGCATCTCACGGATGCTGCAGGACAGTGGCTCTCTCCTCCGGGATGCCAGAGCAGCAGGCTGTCCCGCGCCACAAGTACCTGTTAACTACCGGTCTCTCCTACTGGACTTTAGAGCAGGGGCTTTGCGGTATCGCTTTGTACGTCCTCAGAACGTACGTCGCTCAAATCTTTAATATGTAGAAAACAGTCAGAACATTCCACGTTCAATCTACCGCCTCGACTTTCTAAATGAATCAATCTATCTACCTTTTTGTTTTTTAACTGCTTCCCAAGACGCTGGAGACTTGAGAAGGCATCCCGTACTCAGGGTCTCTCCTTCCTCGGTGGAAGCTCATCACTAATATCACACAGTCTTCCAGGCCCAGCTCTGGGGGCACCGTTCTCCATCCCGCTCTCGTGTCTTCAATGGGACGGTGACCTCTCATTTGCCGAATGCCTCCCTGATGATTCCTGCCGGAGAGCGAAGCCTGTGGGTATGAACCCAGAGCGTACTCGGGTGGTTTCTCAGCTCACCAGGCAGCGGCCAGAATCTACATGTGTCCCGCACTTGGAATTGACCTCTTACCCGTGCTCTCCTTGAAAGTCCTCCCTCCTCCACCCCACTTCCACTCATTCTCAGTTTTCCCGGAATTCTGACTCTACCTCCCGCCTCCCTCTCTCCCTGCCCCCCTTTCTCCTCACAGCCTCCCCCATTACTTCGGGGTACGCCATCAGCACCCCTACAGGACTATACTTTATCTCAGTCCTTCTTAGGCCGTTTGTCACTCTCTACTTCGTATTATTGCTATGTCTCGGCAGTCCTCATCACCCCGGATTCACTGTGAACATCTGGAGGGCATAGTTCATCTGATTCGTCTTTGCTGCATCTCTTAAAGCTCCCGCAGCCGGCCCAGACCCTAGGGATAGAGTGAGCTGTGACGTACCACCCAGGAGAATTATACCTATGTTCCCACCATTCTTTAGAAAGAATGTGAAATATGTTCTCGGTTTTCCTTCTGAAATAAAAGCAATTGTTTGGGAAAATGACACAATTAATTAACAAATTCATAATCTGCCTAATTAACAATGAGATAATAGAAAGTTTTACTCTAAAAAACTAACATGTAAATACATTTCATTTTGCTTTTCTCTGCACGTATTGAATTTCAGTCTGTAGTGTGTTGACTTTCCTAAAGAGTGATTTTTTCTTCTAGTTACGGGTGCTCATTAAACAATACGGCCAAGTATACCAACCATGCACTAAGCTCTGGTGTTTGGGATCCCACGTTCTGTGCTCTTTCAAAGGGAATGTAGGCCGTCCATCCAATGCTTTGACTTTGCAGCTCCTTAGTCCTCATATCCAACATCCTTCTCAGCTTCAGACTTCTACTCCCACAGTCGCATCTGGACTCTCCTCTAAAACCACTGGTTCAGATGATATATGTGCCCCCCAGATCTGCTCAGCCCTGCCTGCCCCCAAGGCATCAGCCCTTTGCCTTGCTTCTCAGACACAACGGTCATCACAGTGCCTCACGCTGCTGCCCTAGCTGCGAAGCCGAGGCTAGCACTGCCCTGACCTCCGCCTCCTCACAGTGAGGCACACACCAGCATGGCTTCTGTGCCATCCACCGCCGAGGCAGCCTGAGCTCTTCCAGTGCCCAGGTCTGACCTGTCTGGATCCACAGAACCTCCAGCTTCCCTAGCTACTACCTGGAGGGGGCCCAAGACATAGCCTAGAAATAGAGTAGAATTACTTCCCTATGGAGTCAACTTTGACCACTGAGAGACAGGAGCCAAGAAGAAGCGGGAAAATAATTGCTCGTCTTCCCTGCCCACCCAGGAGCTGTTCAGAGATGCAGTGGTTCTGTACTTCTGGCTTCTCTGTATGACTCAGCAACCAACTTTGTTTTCCGAAGAACCTGTGGACAAACTGGTAATGTACCACTTGAGTCTGTTTTTTCTCCTTCTCTCCCTCATTTCCCTTTTTCCATTACTTCTGCTTCCTTAGGATAGCACCGCCTAACTGAGGATTAGCATGTGAGCTTTGCCTCAGGCTCTGTTTTCTTTTTCTTTTCTTTTTTTTTTAGATTTAAATTCAATTAGCCAACTTATAGTACGCCGTTAGTTTCAATGTAGTGTTCGGGCTAAGGTGAGATGGTACTCTCTGGGACCACAGCCTTCTGTCCTTCAAGTTTATTTGCCCAATTACTTGTCTTCATTTTTTACTTTAAAGTGACCTCTAATTCCTTGGCTACTTCCTTTCTCTCTCTCTTTACCCAACTTCTTACTCTGTTTAGTATGCAGGGCTATATACTGAATATGTGCTAACTCTTACTAAATATAGCATTTCAAGCTGTATCATAAAGTTCTAGTAATTATAACGGTATTAATATCAAACAGATGCATAGATCAATGAAATGAATAGAGAGCACAGAAACAAGCCCGTGCTTATAGGATTAGTTAATTTACAACAGAGAAGCCAAGAATGTACAATGGGGAAAGGATAATCTCTTCAGTAAATGATGCTGGGGAAAACGGGATGACAACATGCGAAAGAATGAAACTCAAACACTATTTTACACCACACACAAAAATTAACTCAAAATGAACTAAAGGCTTGAATATTAGTCCCAAAACATAAGACTCCTAGAAGAAGACATAGGCAATAAGGTCTTTGATATAGGTCTTGGCGATGGTTTTTGAATCAGATGCCAAAAACAAAAGCAACAAAATCAAAAATAAATAAGTGGAACTAGATCATATTAAAAACCTTCTGCACAATGAAGGAAAACCATCAATAAAATGAAAAAGCCACTTACTAATGGGAGGAAATGTCTGCAAATCATATGTACGGTAAGGGGCTAATATTCAAAATATATAAAGAACTCATACAAGTCAAAAGCAAAAAAAAAAAAATCACATTACAAAATGGAGCTTACATGGGGCCCCATAGGCAATAATGAAGAGTTGGGTTTATGTCTATATATGTGTCTATATACACATATAGACACATTTATATTTTTTTAATTTTTTTTAAGATTTTATTTATTTATTAGTCAGAGAGAGAGAGAGAGCACAGGCAGACAGAGAGGCAGGCAGAGGCAGAGGGAGGAGCAGGCTCCCTGCCGAGCAAGGAGCCCGATGTGGGACTCGATCCCAGGACGCTGGGATCATGACCTGAGCCGAAGGCAGCCGCTCAACCAGCTGAGCCACCCAGGCGTCCCTACACATTTATATTTATATTTAAGTTTCTCCCACCTTAAGCAAGGGCTTCTTCCATTATATCTTATACAGAAACTTTTCAAATTTCCCAACATCTACGTTTCCTGTCTTTATTTCCTCTGTCATTTCTTTGATTTTCAGTGTATCGGTTTCTTAGTGTTGCTATAACAAATTATCATAAACTGAGGGGCTTAAAGTAAGTGACAATACGCACTTATTTTCTTAGCATTCTTGAGAGCAGAACTGGAAGACCAGCCTTGTTGAACTAAAAGCAAAGTGTCCCCAGGGCTGTGTTCCTTCTGGAGGCTCTATGGGGGGAATCTATTGCCTTGTCGTTTCCGGCTTCATGAGGTTGTCCACATTTCTTGGCTCATGGTCCCCCTCCAACTTCAAACCTAACAGCTTAGTATCTTCAAAATTCTTTGACTCTGATGGTCCTGCTTCCCTCTCTTGCTTGTAAGGACTCTTGTGACTACACTTGGCTCACCCAGGTATGCCTGGATATCTTGTCTCCTCAGAACCCTTACCTTCATCCATCTGCACAGTCCTTTTGCCATTTAGGTACCAACCTCACAGGTCCTGGAATTTAGGACATGGCCATTTGGGGAGGCTGTTATTCTGTCTATCACACTTAGTAATCTGGTTTCCCACCACTCTACCAAAAACACTTTCCTCAAGGTCACCGACGACCTCCATTTTTCTAGTTTCCTTAGAATCTGTCTGGTTAGGTTGGCCTCTCCAGCTGTACCACATGCAGCCTCTCCACGTCTTCCCAGGGCAGCAGCCTCCATGAGCACATGTGCTCCAGAGCTTCTCTGCGTCTTCACTAGCTGCTCCTTCTCAAGCTCCTTTGCTGCCGGGTCTGCCTCTAACCATAAGTGGCCAAAGTCCTTCCTGCATGAGGCACCGTTGTTCTTCCTCCCTGAGAGTGACCATCCTCTTGAAAGTAGCTCCCCTTTTGGTCCCACAATAAAGAAGGAGGCGCATAGAGACATCCTTGTTTCAACAGCCATCTGTGTGATGGTGGCTCCCAACTTGACATTTCCAAGTCAGGCTTCTCTTCTGGGATTCCAGAACAGATTGCTCGTCTGCCTTTTTAGTATTTCCACTCGGGGACCAAGATGCAAGCCAATCAATAACAACATGGCCAAAAGTAAAGGAACATCTTTTTCCCCAAGAACAAACTGTTCCTTCAGTGTCACTCGTGTGCATAAGCCATTTTCCAGTTAGATTTCTGGTTGGAATTTGAGGAGTCATCCTTATCTCCTTCTCTCCCTCACTGTCCATAAAAACTTCCTCCCAAAGTCCTGCCAGTTCTGTCATGCACGTATCTCTGATATCCATGAGATTCTCTCCATCATCACCACCAGCCTCATCTCTTGCCTGAGCTGCTCTGAGTCCCCTCAC
>RCUC01148183.1:0-32162 GCA_003697995.1 Taxidea taxus jeffersonii
TTCTACAGTCATTGGCCTTTTTCTATCTTAAATAGGATGGTATGCACGGGCAAGGGTTCTTAGAGTAGCAGGATGAATGAGAGAAGCAGGGCTGCCTTCCTCCCCAGACCCTGCAGAGTGGTGTTAAGTACACAGTCTTCGAAGCCGGGGGCTCATGTTAATGATACCATATACACCAGATATAACTCGCACTATATTAGTATATTAGCACTAAATCCCAGCTCTGCCGTTTACTACCTGTGTGACTTTAGGCAAGACACTCTGTCTCTGTCCACTTTCTCATTCACAACACAGAGATAATGGCAGTATCTGCCGTACTGGGAAATGGAAACATTACATGAGTTAATGAATGTTAAGCATTTAGAACAGGCTCAGCTCATGGCAAACATGGGGTGAATGTTCGCTGTTAGCTCTATGCTCTGTTTTGCTCAGGACTTTCATGAGCCTCTTGTCTAAGTCAATGGCTTTCAGACACTCTTGCCCATGACCTTCAGTAAGAAATACGTGTTATATCACAACCCAGTACACTCACACATAAAAACTAAATGGAAATTTTGCAAAACATGAATACTCTTGTACCTGCATTGTACTCCATTAATTTCTGTTAATTCTGTTCCCCTTTAAAGAAAAATACTGATAGTTCCCTATGAAATAGATTTCACAAGCCACTAATGGCTCCGTTTGAAAACGCCTGCTCTTTCGTGCCTGTGATGTGCAGAATAATGTCTCTCTGACACATTCATGCTCTAATTCCTGGACCCTACGTGTTGTTACCTTAAGCAGCTAAAGGAACTTTGCAGATCTGATTAAGGTTACAGACGTGGAGAGGAGAGAATTCAACTTGATTGTCCAGGTGAGCTCAGTCTAATCACATGAGTTTTTTTTTTTTAAGATTTTTTAAAAAATTTATTTTGACAGATAGAAATCTACAAGTATTTCTACAAGGACCCTGAGACCATGACCTGAGCCGAAGGCAGAGGCTTTAACCC
Organism: Taxidea taxus jeffersonii; assembly: GCA_003697995.1. Classification (NCBI taxonomy): domain Eukaryota; kingdom Metazoa; phylum Chordata; class Mammalia; order Carnivora; family Mustelidae; genus Taxidea; species Taxidea taxus. The sequence continues at coordinate 990 of RCUC01148183.1, forward strand.
ACTGAGCCATCCAGGCGCCGCTGGGTTTTTTTTTTTTTAAGATTTGTATTTATTTACTTAAGAGAGAGACAGAGATAGAGAGAGAGTAGGGGGAGGGGGCCGAGTAGGGACCCTGACGAAGGTCTCAATCCCAGGACCCCGAGATCATGACCTGAGCCTGAGTCAGACGCTTAACTGACTGAGCCACCCAGGCATCCTTCATGTGAGATCTTAAAAAGCAGAGAAACTTTCCTGGCTGTGGTCAGAAAAAGATATAAGAATGGGAGGGTCAGAGATGCAAAGGAAGAAAGACTCCGTCTGCTGTTGTGAGTGGTGAACGTGGTGAAGGTGCTGGCTGTGAGCCAAACAAGGGCTGCTGGCATCCTCCAGATGCCGGAGAAGGCAAGGAAACAGATTCTTCCTTAGAGCTTCCGGGATGAAATGCAGTCTCCAATGAGACCCATGTCAGGCTTCTCCCCTCCAAAATAATACATTTGTGCTGCTTAAGACACCAGATGTGTGATCATCTGTTATAGCAGCAACAAGAAACTAATACACTACCTAAGCTTGAAAACCTGACTTCACCTTTGACAACTCTCTCTTCCTAGCCCCATGCATTTCAATGAATCTCCAATGCCTTCTGCTTCACCTTTGAGTATCTCTGGTCCAATCCACACGCCTGCCCAATTTTCATGGCCGCTGCCCTCATTCTGGGCCCCTGGATCTCTCTCTGGGACAATGAACCCTCCTAACTGCTTTCCTTACTTCTGTGGCCCCCACCTGCCCCACACCCTCCTCCTTCTGGCTTCCAGAGTTAACTTTCTCAACGACCAATGTGATGACCTCTCTGTATTTTTGATGCCTCGTCATGTCTGCCGGATAAAATCTGAGGTCTTTGGGGGATATTTAAAGTGCTTCAGATGACCTGGCTTCAAATCCCTGAGGATATGTTTCCCTACTGCAATTTTCCCCATTCTCACTCCTCAGAATATTGAATTTATAAAGTTACTTCACCGTCTCACTTTATTATACTTAGCGGTTTAATTTTCTTTGTTGTTTTGGCCTTAAAAAATTGCTTCTTGGGTCCCAAAGATGGCACAAAGAAGCAGCCCCACCTGCCCATCAGCCCACAAATCTTGTATCCCAACCAAGACCTCCAAGTGTCTCATTTATAATATGGCCCTCCAACCACAACATGTTTTACTTTTTAATTAGGGCATTGGTGGCATAGAGAACTCTCTTTTTGTGCTTGGGGAAAGTAAACAAATTTGCCAGGCAGTATATTCTTTATTTGCATCTTTTGTATTAACAAGCCTCATTCAAAATGTGTACCAATCTGTGTATTTGAAAGGTTCTGCCGGACCTAATGTCCAAACGTGGATGCTGGAGGAATGTGTGATGTTGTCCCCCTGCCCTGCCGGCAGGAGTCCGACGTACTTTCTCATAGTCCATACGTGTCGTGAGAAGGAAGGCCATCCCCTAACAACCCAAGGCCCCCTGCCTTGACCCTGACCCCAAGGCTCCTCTGGCGTTGTGTTTTGTTCTACATATCCCTTGTGGTTTAGCCAACTCACTTAGATCAAGGGCACAATTAAATTTTGCTGCAGCCAGAGGAAATTTTAGATGACAAAGTGCAAGCGGTTGTAAAACATTGTATTAGTTTATGGTGTGCCTGGGTAGCTCAGTCATTGGGCATCTGCCTTCGGCTCAGGTCATGATTCCCGGGTCCTGGGATTGAGTCCCACATTAGGTTCTCTGCTCAATGGGGAGTGTGCTTCTCTGTCTCCCACTTCCCCCTGCTTGTGTTCCCTCTCTCACTGTGTCTCTGTCAAATAATAAAATCTTAAAAAAAACAACATTGTATTAGTTTCCTCCAGCTGCTGTGACAAAACTGCATGGACTGAGTGACCTGAACAAAAGGAATTTATTTTCTCATAGTTCTGGAGCCTAAAAGTTCCAAATTAAGGTGTCCGTAGGATTGACTTCTTCTGAAGCCTCTCTCCCTGGCATGCAGATGGCCATCTTCTCGCTGTGTTCTCCTGGGGTCTTTCTCTGCACACATATCTTCCTAGAGTCTGTCCATGTGGGCAGACTTCCTCTTCTTATGAGGACACCAGTCAGATTGGATGGGGCCCACATTACTGGATTTATTTTAGCTTAATGGGTTTTAATTTTAACTTAATCACCTCTTTAAAGTCCCTGCAACCAAATATAGTTCCATTCCAAGTTACTGGAGGTTTGGATTTCTTTTTTTTTTTTTTTCCTTAAGATGTATTTATTTATTTGATGGGGATGGGTGAAGTACAATCGGGGAGGGAGAGAGGGAGAAGCAGGCTCTCTGCTGAGCAAGGAGCCCAACGTGGGCTCAATTCCAGGATCCTATCTTGGGGCTTGATCCCAGGATCCCAAGATCATGACCTGATCTGAAGGTAGACACCCAACCCACTGAGCCAGCAAGGCACCTCTGGGGGTTTGGATTTCAACATGGATTTGGGGAGTGGGCTGGGACAGACTCAGCCCATAACAAAGAGTAAGGGCATTGTCTCCTGAAACTCTGATTTGCACACACCCTTTCTCCTAACAAATTCCTCCTAGGTGCTGCTCAAAGCCCCTGTTAGGGTCCTTCTGTTCGGGTGCTATGGATCCTCAAGGCTGGGCTCTACCGTGTGGCCCTACTTTTGTCTCTAGAAGAATCATGACTTTTTGCAGGGTGGGGGAGGGCCTCATACACTGCCCCAGGTTTTTTGGCTATAATTTTCACACGTCACAGCCAGCTTATCAGCAACTCAGCTGGCCCAGGCGTGCCATAAGAACCCCGATCTCTCTCCCTTTTTTCCTGATGCTTTTTGCTGGGACTCTTTTGAAGACTATCCTCGGCCCATAATATGTTAGCAATGGAGTTGCTGAGGTACCATGTTCCACTGTTCCTGGCTTTTTTCCCCCTTTATGCCCTGTTTTCTTTAAAAGCAACTTTCAGTATTACTCTACTCTTTGCTGTATGCAGTCCCTGAGGTCCCATTCACCTCCCCCACAGAGCTTGAATCCAGATTCCCAGATACATTGTCTTTCCAATAAGAAATTCATAAAGTTCATAGCACTTGGGTGGCTCAGTCAGTTAAGCGTCCGACTCTTGATTTTGGCTCAGGTCATGATTTCAGGGCTGTGAGGTCGAGCCCCATGTCAGGCTCTGTGCTGAGTGTGGAGCCTGCCTAGGATCCTCTCTCTCCCTCTGCCTCTGTTCTCTGTCTCTCTCTCTGTCTCTCTCTTTGTCTCTCTCTCTCTCTCAAATAAATAAATAAATCTTCAAAAAAAAAATTCTTAAAGGTCATTTTCTTTCTTTCTTTTTTTTTTTTTTAAAGATTTTATTTATTTATTTGTTAGAGAGAGAGCGAGAGCGAGCACAGGCAGACAGAGTGGCAGGCAGAGGCAGAGGGAGAAGCAGGCTCTCTGCTGAGCAAGGAGCCCGATGTGGACTCGATCCCAGGACACTGGGATCATGACCTGAGCCGGAGGCAGCCACTTAACCAACTGAGCCACCCAGGCGTCCCTTAAAGGTCATTTTCAATGAGACAACAACACAAGCTTCCTTTAAACCTTTCAGCTGTATAATTTGGGATCCCTTCTTCTTTGCTTCAGATCACAGCTCTTTTTATTTTTTTTTTCAAATGTGACATTGTTACTTCATAGACCAGAGTCAAGTATGACCACTATACTTAGCCACGTGGGAGTGACACCCTGGTCCTTGGCTGTGGTCTGGGACCTGCGGGGTAGCTCCTCAAAAGTGAGTCAGGAGTTCCAGCGATGCAATGTGCCAACAATGGCCAGATAGCTCATGCCTTGAGCAATCACAAGTCCAGGGTCAGTGGCCTCTCCTGGGAAATCTGGTGGTTAGTACAGGTAGATATTTAGAGAATGGACCAGGGTAGCATTACTAACCTACGTGGAGACTTATTTACAAGACTTCTGTTTTGTTTTGTGTTTTAGTCAGGTAGTTGTGTGTGTGTGTCAAGTGGGCATTAAAGGGTCCCAGCCTAAGAGAGCATCACCCTGAGGGACCCTAAGAGAAAATCTGGTTGCAGGGTTTATCATCTGAAAAACCAAATTTGATTCTCAGGCGCCTGAAGCATCATGTTAGCAACCATGTCTTTGCTTTGATCTTGCTTAGCTGAGATCTGATTATTTGCATTCAGAGTTTGCATTAATATTCAGGCTAACGAACAAGCAAGCCTGAAAATGCTGAGGTTGGCTGGCCAGCCCCCTTGTTAACTACTGTAATTGAGGTAGGGTTGTGGTCATTAATATAAATGACAGTGACTCTCCTCAGTCATCTGGTCAGCAGGAAAGAGCATCGAACTAAGAGCGAAGGACCTGGTTCAAATCCAAGCCCCATCTCGAGCATTATTTTCCCCTCTCTGAGACATTTCCCTCACTTGCTAAAAAAATGAGAGGACTATCCTTAACATTTAATTTGCATTTTTGTGAAAATAATACACACATTGTTAAATGGTCAAATAATACTACAAGGCTTATCACAGAAAACAGCGATTCTTACGAAGAGGGCCACAATCATACCTCCCATCCCACAATGCTCTTCTTCTGAGACCTTGACTCCCGTCCCTGGAAATGCGTTTTCTCCTCTCTAACCAGGGAAAACTCTTGTAACTGCTTTGACTGGCAGAGTAGTATGTATTGGTCAGGGTTCCCCAGAGAAACAGAGCAGTAGGATTTATATGTGTGTGTATATATATATATATAGAGAGAGACAGACAGACACATTGATTTATGATCAGGTATTGGCTCCCTCAGTTATGGAGGCTGAGCAATCCCACATCTGTCTTCCACAAGCTGGAGAAGGCCCAAGCAGTGTAGTTGTAGTTCAAAGACCCAAGAGTCAGGAGCTCCAAGGGCAGAAGACAGACGTTTCAACTCAAGTGGTCTGTCAGAGAGTGACTCCATCCTTCCTCAGTCTTTTTGTCTTATTCAGGCTCTCAAAGAATTAGATGATGCCTCCCCATGGGGGAGGGAGATCCACTTGACTCAGTCTACTGAGTTGAACACTAAGGTCTTCCAGAAACCCCAAATGGACACATGCACAAATACTGTTTAAGCAGACAGCTGGACATTCCAAGATCCAGTCATATTGACACAGAAAATGAACTATCACAGATGCTATGTGATGATATCCTGTTCTCTTGGGACACTCGCCTCTGGGACCCTGAGCTGCCAAATGAGAAACAGTTCAAATTAGCCTACCTGGAGAGACCCCGTAGAGAAGCCCTGAGAGCGGGAGACAGGAAGAGGGGTGTGGCTAGCCTCCAGCTGCTCTAGTCCCACTATACTCCCTGTATCCCAAACCACCCAGCAGAGCCCTTCCTGAAATCCTCAGGCCTAGGGCCACTGAGAGGCAATGCATACAGTGGTTGTTCCTGTTTAAGGCCACCAAGTTCTGGCCAATGTGTTACCTGCTTGTAGTAACTATAATACTTCTGAACCAGTTCATGGTTCAGTGTCATTCTGTTGCGAGCAGCCCGTTTCCTTTCCTTTCTTTTCTTTTCCTTTTTTAAGAAAGAAAGGGGATGGAGATGAAGGACAGAGGGAGAGAGAGAGAAATCCTCAAGCAGGCTCCAGACCCAGCATGGAGCCCAACACAGGGCTCATTCCCACGACCCTGAGGTCATGACCTGAGCTGAAATCAAGAGTCTGACGCTTAATGAACTGAGCGACCCAGGCACCAAACTCTTTCCTTTCTTCCAGCACTTTCTTCTTACTATACATAACTCCAGAAGAATTAATATGCTTGTACAGGTATCCATCTCAGACATACTACAATTTGACTTTCTCTTTGGTCCATCTTCTATTATCCCTTCTTCCCATTCCTACTTCCTCAATCACATAAACATAATTATATCAAAATCTTGGTTTAAGTCAGTATTTATCTTCTGCCTAATCATTACTACCATGTAGGCATTGCTTGCTGCTGAGCCAACTGACTCTTGACCACTACATTCCCTTTCTCATTTCTCACCTGCCCACTTGCTGTGTCTCTTATTATTACCACCTCGTCCCGCCACACTCCTCAACTAGACTGCAAAAAAAAAAGTCAAACTAGAGTGCCAAGACGAAAGATCGTCTCCGTGCTTAAATCCATCACGTGGTCTACCCATCCATTTCCAATGCCCCCGGTGTCCATTGTCTTGGAGCCTCTGGTCTCCTGTGCCTCGGTGGACTGGTACGCTCTCCAAGTGCAGCTTCTGTCCAGAGGTTTCCTGTTGCCTCTCCGCTGCAGCAGGTGCCTTTCTTCCTGACTCCTTCTTGCGTTACTGCCACATTTAAGTGGAGCACAACCTCTAAGGGCTTCCTTGGGGAGGAGGTGCAGGAAGGGGAAGTGCTGAGAGTCTGTATGGCCGAAAATGTCCTCATTCTCTTCTGTCACGTGATTAATACTTGGGTGAAGTAGAGGATTCTGGGTTGAAGATCTTTTCATCTCAGAAGTTTGAAGGTGTCACTCTCTGGTCTTTCCAGTATGCAATGCCATTCTTGAGAATTCCCCTGCCATTCTGATTCCAGAATCATATTTTGAGACTTAATTTTGTTGATATTCTAGAGACACTTCTGGCATTTCCTCTTGATCTCTGGTGTTCTGAATCAGTATGAAGATAGGACTGAGTGTAGATTTTGTTCTCCTTCATTTTTCTGGATAGGCCCTTTGAATCTAGAGGCCTGCTTTCCTATTCTCAGAAATGCATGACTTCTTTCCTTCTCTCTGTTTTATTTCTTAAATATCTATTGGGTTACCTGAATTAATCCTTTCAGTTCTAAAATCTTTTCTTCCAAAAAATAAAAATAAATAAAATAAAATAAAAATATTTTCTGCCTTATTTCCAATCTTCCTACATTATGGGAAATTGCCTCATTCTTAAAAATTTGCTCTCATTTTGTCTTTTCTCTCTGAGAATTCCAATTAATTTCTGAAGGTGTTTCTGGCTCTGTTTCTGGCATTGAATTTGCTTTCTCCAATTTGCTTTTGTCCTCGTTTATTATAGTTCCTGCCTTTCATAGGGGACTCTTCACTCCGACGTCCAACAGTCACATTACACAGTGATGGGGTAAGAAGCTGAAAGGAAACCTGGCTGATGCTTGGTAAAGTAGTTTCACGGCAGGGCAACAGGCCCACCTCTCTTGGCTGGCAATTCAGTGTTTTAGCTGAACACCGAGAGTCATTCTTCTGCCTGATGATTGGCTGTACACCTAGGTGACAGGGTTCCCTGCTCAGTTGGGAATCTACTTCTCACTCTCCTTCTGCCCCTCCCTCTGCTCATGCTCTTTTTCTCTCTCAAATAAATAAAACCATTTAAAAAATCATTCTATTTATTTACTATAAATTTATTTTAATTTATATAATTTTTAAAATTTTCATCATCATGATAAATGTATTCTTTTTTCTCTTTTTTCTTTATATATTCACATTTTCTTCCTTTTTTATTTTATTTTATTTTTTTAAATTTTTTTTTAAGATTTTATTTATTTATTTGACAGACAGAGATCATAAGCAGGCAGAGAGGCAGGCAGAGAGAGAGAGGAGGAAGAAGGCTCCCCGCTGAGCAGAGAGCCCGATGTGGGGCTCGATCCCAGGACCCTGGGATCATGACCTGAGCCGAAGGCAGAGGCTTTAACCCACTGAGCCACCCAGGCGCCCCAATTTTCTTCCTTTTTTAAAATTAACATATAATGTGTTATTTGCTTCAGGGGTACAGGTCTGTGAATCATCAAGCTTACACATTTCACAGCACTCATCATAGCACATACCCTCCCCAGTGTCCATAACTCAGCCACCGCATCCCTCTTCCCCCACCCTTCCAGCAACCCTCAGTTTGTTTCCTGAGATTAAGAGTCTCTTACGGTTTATCTCACTTCCTGGTCCCATCTCGTTTCATTTTCCCCTCCCTTTCCCCCATGAACCCCCACCCTGCCTCTCAAATTCCTCATATCAGGGAGATAATATGATAATTGTCCTTCTCTGATTGATTTATTTCGCTTAGCATAATACCCTCCAGTTCCATCCATATCTTTGCAAATGGTAAGATTTCAGGTTTCTTGAAGGTTACATGGTATTCCATTGTATATATATAACGCATCTTCTTTATCCATTCATCTGTTGATGGACATCTAGGCTCTTTCCATAGTTTGGCTATTGCGGACATTGCTGCTATAAACATCCAGGTGTACGTGCCCCTTCAGATCACTACATTTGTATCTTTAGCATAAACACCCAATAGTGCAGTTGCTGGGTCATAGGGTAGCTCTATTTTCAACTTTTTGAAGAACCTCCATACTGTTTTCCAGAGTGGCTGCACCAGCTTGCATTCCTACCAACAGTGTAGGAGGGTTCCCCTTTCTCTGCATTCTCGCCAACGCTTGTCGTTTCCTGACTTGTTAATTTTAGCCATCCTGACTGGTGTGAGGTGGTGTCTCACGGTGGTATTGATTAGTATTTCCCTGATGCTGAGTGATGTTGAGCACTTTTTCATGTGTCTGTTGGCCATCTGGATGTCTTCTTTGCAGAAATGTCTATTCATATTTTCTTGATTGGATTATTTGTTCTTTGGGTATTGAGTTTGGTAAATCCTTTATAGATTTTGGATATCTGATATGTTATTTGCAAATATGTTCTCCCATTCTGGAGGTCACGTTTTGGTTTTGTTCACTGTTTCCTTTGCTGTACAAAAGCTTTTGATCTTGATGAAGTCCCAATAGTTCATTTTTGCCCTTGCTTTCCTTGCCTTTGGCGATGTTTCTAAGAAGAAATTGCTGTGGCTGAGGTCAAAGAAGTTGCTGCCTGTGTTCTTCTCAAGGATTTTGATGGATTCTTCTCTCACGTTGAGGTCTTTCATTCATTTTGAGTCTATCTTTGTGTGCAGTGTGAGGAAATGGTCCAGCTTCATTCTGCATGTGGCTAATTCTCCCATCATCATTTGTTGAAGAGATTGTTTTTTTCCATTGGACATTCTTTTTTTAAGATTTTATTTATTTATTTGACAGAGAGAGAGGGAACATAAGCAGGGGGAGTGGGAGAGGGAGAAGCAGGCTTCCAGCTGAGCAGGGAGCCCAATGTGGGGCTCCATCCCAGGACCCTGGGATCATGACCTGAGCTGAAGGGAGACAATGACTGAGCCACCCAGGCACCCTGATGATTACAGTTTTGTAATAGAGCTTGAAGTCTGGAATTGTGATGCTTCCAACTTTGGTTTTCTTTTCCAACATTCCTCTGGCTATTCGGGGTCTTTTCTGGTTCCATATAAATTTTAGGATTACTTATTCCATCTCTTTGAAAAAAATTGATGGTATTTTGATAGGGTTTGTATTAAATGTGTAGATTGCTTGTAGCATAGACATTTTCACAATATTTATTCTTCCAATCCATGAGCATGGAATGTTCTTCCATTTCTTTGTGTCTCCCTCAATTTATTTCATGAGTACTTTATAGTTTTCTGAGTACAGATTCTTTGCCTCTTTGGTTAGGTTTATTTCTAGGTATCTTATGGTTTGGGGTACAACTGTAAATGGGATCGACTCCTTAATTTCTCTTTCTTCTGTCTTGTTGGTGTATAGAAATGCAACAGATTTCTGTGCATTGATTCTATATCCTGACACTTTGCTGAATTCCTGTACAAGTTCTAGCAGTTTTGAAGTGGAGTCTTTTGGGTTTTCCACATATAGTATCATATCATCTGCAAAGAGTGATAGTTTGACTTCTTCTTTGCCGATTTGGATGCCTTTAATTTCTTTTTGTTGTCTGATTGCTGAGGCTAGGACTTCTAGTACTATGTTGAATAGCAGTGGTAATAGTGGACATCCCTGCCATGTTCCTGACCTTAGGGGAAAAGCTCTCAGTTTTTTCCCATTGAGAGTGATATTTGCTGTGGGTTTTTCTAGATGACTTTGATGATATTGAGGTATGTACCTTCCATTCCTATACTGTGAAGAGTTTTGATCAAGAACAGATGCTGTACTTTGTCAAATGCTTTTTCATCATCCGTTGAGAGTATCATATGGTTCTTGTTCTTTCTGTTATTAATGTATTATATCACATTGACTGATTTGCAGATGTCGAACAAACCTTGCAGCTAGGGAATAAATCCCACTAGGTCATGGTGAATAATCCTTTTAATGTACTGTTGGATCCTATTGGCTAGTATTTTGGTGGGAATTTTTGCATTCATGTTCATCAGGGATACTGGTCTGTAATTCTCCTTTTTAATGAGGTCTTTTCTGGGTTTGGGATCAAGGTAATGCTGGCCTCATAAAATGAGTTTGGAAGTTTTCCTTACATTTCTATTTTTTGGAAGAGTTTCGGGAGAATAGGTATTCATTCTTTAAATTTTTGGTAGAATTCCCCTGGGAAGCCATCTGGCCCTGGATTCTTGTTTGTTGGGAGATTTTTGATGAGTGCTTCAATCTCCTTACTGGTTATGTGTATGTTCAGGTTTTCTATTTTTTCCTGGTTCAGTTTTGTAGTTTATACATCTCTAGGAATGCATCCATTTCTTCCAAACTGTCAAATTTGCTGGTGTATTGCTCCTCATATGTTCTTATAATTGCTTGTATTTCTTTGGTGTTGGCTGTGGTCTCTCCTCTTTCATTCATGATTTTATTAATTTGGGTCTTTTCTCTTTGATAAGTCTGGCCAGGGGTTTATCAATCTTATTAATTCTTTCAAAGAACCAGCTCCTAGTATTGTTGATCTGTTCTACTGTTCCTTTGGTTTCTATTTCATTGATTTCTGCTCTGATCTTTATTATTTCTCTTCTCCTTCTGGGTTTAGGGATTATTTGCTGCTCTTTCTCCAGCTGCTTTAGGTGAAGGGTTAGGTTGTGTTTTTGAGACCTTTCTTATTTCTTGGGAAAGGCTTGTATTACTATATACTTTCCTCTCAGGACCACCTTTGCTATGTCCCACAGATTCTGAACAGTTGTGTTTTCATTTTCATTTGTTTCCATGACTTGTAAAATTCTTCTTTAATTTCCTGGTTGACCCATTCATTCTTTAGTATTTGAGTTCTTTCCAACTTTCCTCTTGTGGTTGAGTTTTAATTTCAAAGCATTGTGGTCTGAAAATATGCAGGGAATGGTCTCAGTCTTTTGGTACTGGTTGAGACCTGATTTGTGACCCAGGATGTGATCTATTCTGGAGAATGTTCCACGTGCACTAGAGAAAAATATATATTCTGTTGTTTTAGGATACAATGTTCTGAATATATCTGCAATGTCCATCTGGTCCAGTGTGTCATTTAAAGCCTTTATTTCCTTTTGGATCTTTTGCTTAGATGTTCTCTCCATTTCAGTGAGGGGGGTATTAAAGTCCCCTACTATTATTGTATTATTGTCAATGTATTTCTTTGGTTTTGTTATTAATTTGTTTATATAATTGGCTGCTCCCATGTTAGGGGCATAGGTATTTAGAATTGTTACATCTTCCTGTTGGAAAGACCCTTTAAGTATTATATAATGTCCTTCCTCATATCTTCTTATAGTCCTTGGCTTAAAATATAATTGATCTGATATAAGGATCACCACCCTAGCTTTCTTTTGATGTCCATTAGCATGGTAAATCATTTTCCACCACTCACTTTAAATCTGGAGGCGTCTTTGGGTCTAAAATGAGTTTCTTGCAGACAGCATATCAATGGGTCTTGTTTTTTTTATCCATCCTGATACCCTGTGTCTTTTGATGGGGGCATTTATCCCATTTACATTCAGGGTAACTATTGAAAGATATGAATTTAGTGCCACTGTATTGCCTATAAGGTGATGGTTACTGTATATTGTCTCTGTTCCTTTCTGGTCTCTTACTTTTAGGCTCTTTCTTGGCTTAGAGGACACCTTTCAGCATTTCCTGTAGGCCTGGTTTGGTGTTTGCAAATTCTTTTAGTTTTTATTTGACCTGGAAGCTTTTTATCTCTCCTTCTATTTTCAGTGACAACCTAGCTGGATATAGTATTCTTGGCTGCATATTTTTTTTGTTTAGTTCCCTGAATATATCCTGCCAGTCCTTTCTGGCCTGCCAGGTCTCTGTTGGATAAGTTTGCTGCCAATCTAATATTTCTACCATTGTGTATTATAGACCTCTTGTCCCAAGCTGCTTTCAGGATTTTTTTCTTTGTCACTGAGACTTGTAAGTTTTACTATCAGATGGTGGGGTGTTGATCTATTTTTATTGATTTTGAGGGGGTTTCCCTGTGCCTCCTGGATTTTGATGCTTGTTCCCTTCCCCAAATTAGGGAAGTTCTCTGCTATAATTTGCTCCAATATACCTTCTGGCCCCCTCTCTCTTTCATCTTCTTCAGGATCCCAATTATTCTAATATCGTTTTGTCTTACGGTATCACTTATCTCTCAAATTCTCCCCTAATGACCCAGTGGTTGCTTGTCTCTCTTTTTCTCAGCTTCTTTATTCTCCATCACATGGTCTTCTGTATCACTCATTCTCTCTTCTGCCTCATTTATCCTGGCAGTAAGACCCTCCATTTAAAAAAAATATATTTTATTTATTTATTTGACAGAGAGAGAGATCACAAGTAGGCAGAGAGGCAGGCAGAGAGAGAGAGAGAGGAGGAAGCAGGCTCCCTGCCGAGCAGAGAGTCCAATGTGGGGCTCGATCCCAGGACCCTGAGATCATGACCTGAGCTGAAGGCAGAGGCTTTAACCCACTGAGCCACCCAGGCCCCCCAAGCCTCCATTTTTTATTGCACCTTATTAATAGCTTGTTTGATTTCAACTTGGTTAGATTTAATTCTTCTATTTCTCCAGAAAGGGTTTTTATTTCTGCAGAAAGGGATTCTCTAGTGTCTTCTATGCTTTTTCCAAGCCCAGCTAGCATCTTGATAATCGTCGTTCTGAACTCTGGTTCTGACATCTTACTAATGTCTCTATTGATTAGGTCCCTAGCTGTCAGTACTGCCTCTTGTTCTTTTTTTTTATGTGAATTTTTCCACCTTGTCCAGATAAGAATAGATGAATAGATGAATGAGAGAACAAAATACTAAAAAGGTAGCAATGACCCCAGAAAAATATACATTAAGCAAATCAAATGAGACCTGAAACGGGGAGAAGAAAGGAGGGGGAAAATTATATATATACATATATATATAAATTTCCCCCTCCTCTCACATATATATGTGTGTGTGTGTGTATATATATATATATATATATATATATATATATATAAATTTTTTTTAGTCTGGTGAACATGGTGAATAGAACAGAGCCACACACTTGATTTTGGGTGTATTTTGGTCTGTTAGAAGAAAGTGCCTCCCAAAATTTTAAAGAAAGAAAAATTTATATATATACAAAAATGAAAGTAATCATGATAAAGGGATGAAATATGACTGTAATGATGAGAATTAGAAAATATTCTAAAAAAGGAATTGATAAGATAAGAAGTTGGTTGAAAAAAGAGGGGGGGAAAGGAGAGAATGTGATCAGGCTGGAGACTAGAAAAACCTATGCTAGATTTAGGGTATATTTTGATCTGTTAGAAGAAACTGCATCCCAAAATTTTAAAGGAAGAAAAACTTATATTATACAAAAAATAAAGTTAAAAACAATGAAGAGCTAGAATGAGTATAACAATGAAAATTTAAAGAAATTTTTTTAGAAAGGTATTGATAAGATAAAATAGTTTTAAAAGGTTAAATAGGGAAGAGGAATAATTTTAAAGAATAGAATAAGAAAAAATTAAATTAAAAACAATTTAGCTTTGAATGGAAGACTAAAGAATCATGGGGAAAAAACCATGAATTCTGTATGCTGCATTCCGCTAGCTCTGGAGTGCCGCTCTTCTCATTGACCAGTGAACTTGGTCTTGGCTGGATGCTCTTGCTGATCTTCTGCTGGAGGGGCCTGTTGCTGTGATTGTTAAATGTCTTTGCTTGAGGTGGAATTGCACCGCCCTTGCCAGGGACCAGGATAAGCAATCTGCTCGATTTGCTCTCGGAGCTTTTGTTCCCTGAGCGCTTTCCGTACTGCTTTGGAGGATGGGATTGAAGATGGCGGCTGCCCAGTCTCCGGCCGGAGGAATGAGACCTCAGGACCCTGCTCCTCAGTGCGCCCTCAGAGAAAAGCTGTGAATCCCTCCCATCTCCCTGGTCTCCGGCCATGCTCCAAGCTCATCCGACCTGTGACCGAGTGTTTCTATCTCTGGCATATGGCCCCATTTTGAGTCTCCAAACCCGGCAGGTTCCTGCTGTGCTCCGCGCCACTCCTCCTGGAGGAGGAAGGCGAGTCTCCCCAGATCTGCCACTTATGGAGTCCCTGCTCGAAAAACAGTTCCCCGGCTGTGGCTCGGATCACAGTTTAAGGTAACCCCGAGCTGAGAGCCCCTCCTTGACTCTGTCTTTGTAGCCAGCTTCCCTGTTCTGATACCTGGAGGCTCGGCCACACTCAGACACCCCCAGTCTTCCTGTGACCCCAAGGGTCCTGAGACCTTACTGTCCCCGTGAGGGCTCCACCCTGCTTAGCCTCTGGAGCGGTGTCCCTCAGCAGAGCAGACTCCTGAAAGTTCTGATTTTATGCTCCGCTGCTCTGCCGCTGGCCCCAAGCCGGCCCCTCCCCCCCGCGGTCTCTCCTCTCATAGATCACTTTGGATTCACTTCTCTGCACATCCTACCTTCCAAAAAGTGGTTGTTTTTCTGTTCCTAGAATTGCTGGTCTTCTCTTCTATCTCCTGTGGAGTTTGTAGGTGTTCAGAATGGTTTAACAACTACCTAGGGGAACTCCTGGGATCCCATTTAGGTCTCGTACTCCACCACCATCTTGCTCCTCCTGTGATAAATGTATTCTTTAATCCCCATTCCTTATTCTCTTATTTCCCCATCTGTCTTCCCCTCTCCCCTGCCCCACTAACAAGCAGTGTTAAGAGTCTGGTTTTGGTTTGTGTCTTTTTTTCCTTTGTTTGCTTGTTTTGTTTCTTTAATTTCACATATGAGTGAGATCGTATGGGATTTGTCTTTCTTTGACTTATTTCACTTAGCCTAGTACTCTTTAGCTCTAGCCACATCATTGCAAATGACAAGATTTCATTCTTTTTTATGGCTGAGTAATATTTCACCATGTATATTATACCACGTTTTCTTTTTCCTTTTTTTTTTTTTTTTAACATTTTCTTTATCCATTTCACCAGCCAATGGACACTTGGGCTGTTTCCATAGCTTGGCTATTGTAGATGATGGTGTTATACACACAGGAATGCTTGTGTCCCTTTGAATTAATGTTTTAGTATTTTGGTGGTAAATACCCAGTAGTGCAACTGCTGGGTCATAGGTAGCTCTATTTTTAATTTTTGAGGAACATCCATACTGTTTTCCACAGTGGCCGCACCAGCTTGCATTCCCACCAACAGTGCAGGAGGGTTCCCTTTTCTCCGTGTCCTCACCAACACTTGTTTCTTGTGTTGTTGATTTTAGCCCTTCTGTCTGGTGTGAGGTGGTATCTCATTGTAGTTTTGATTTGCATTTCCCTGATGATGAATAATGTTGAGCATCTCTTCATGTGTCTGTTGGCCATCTGAATGTCTTCTTTGGAAAAATGTTTGTCCGTGTCCAATTTTTGTAAAGATTTTATTTTTAAGCAGTCTCTATACCCATCATGGGGCTTGAACCCACAACCCTTAGATCTAAGCCAGTCAGGTGCCCCATCTGATGCCTATTTTTTAATTGAATGGTTTTTTTGGGTATTGAATTGTATCAGTTCTTTTTTTCTTTCTTTCTTTTATTATTATTTTTTTTTAATAGAGAGAGAGTGAGCGTTGTGGGAGAGGGGCAGAGGGAGACAGAGAATCTCAAGCAGGCTCCACACTCAGCACAGAGCCCAACAGAGGGCTCGATCTCATGACCCCAAGATCATGACCTGAGCTGAAGTCAAAAGTCAGATGTTTAACCAGCTGAGCCATTCAGGCACCCTTGTATCAGTTCTTTATATATTTTGGATACTAACCCTTTGTCTGATATGTCATTTGCAAATATCTTCTCCCATTCGATAGATTACCTTTAATTTTGTCGATTATTTCCTTCACTGTGCAAAAACTTTTTTTAGGGGGGGTAGTCTGAATAGTTTATTTTTGCTTTATTTTCCTTGCCTCAAGAGGCAAATCTAGAAAAATGTTGCTACAGCCCATGCCAGAGACATCCCAGCCTGTGCTCTCTTTCAGGATTTTTATGGTTTCAGGTCTTTAATCCATTTTGAGTTTATTTTTGTGTATGGTGGAGGAAAGTGGTCTAGTTTTATTCTTTTGCATGTGGCTGTCCAGTTTTCCCAACACCATTTGTTGAGGAGACTGTCTTTCTCCCATTGGATATCCATCCTCCTTTGTCGAAGATTAATTGACCATATAATTGTAGGTTTATTTCTGGGTTTTTGGTTGCTTCTCCCTTTTTATGTGAGCCACCATGCTTCATCTGATTTCCCTATTCACAAAATGCATTATTACCTCTCATCCGCTGTTACATTCTCTTCTGCTCTCTCTGACCCTATAGCTTCATTTTTCTGTCATTTAGTAGAGCTTTAGGAAACAGCAGAGATGATTACTTTTGTTGTCTGAGTCATGTTTGGACAGCAATCTCCCCAACACTTTGTAATATCATTGCTGGTACTAAACAGAGCAAAACATGCAAAAGTGCCTTGCAAACAAACTCTAAGATGTCAAACAAATGTGATTTATTATCATGTGGTTCCTAAGACACCTTGATAGATTCTCCCTCTCGCTGCTTTTGCCATAATGAGTGTTTGGGCAACTGCAGCCATCCATCTAGCCATAATCCTAAAAATCTTTGTTTGTTGATTTTTTTTGTTTTCATTAAGAAGATTTGCTACATTTATTGGGACATTGTTTTCAGGTACTATAACCCAAAATATAATTTTATAAAATTTAAAAATTCAAAGCAATTAAGCCATTATAGCTATAAAGGGACAAAAATGAAATTCTTTTTTTTTTTTTTACGATTTTTATTTATTTATTTGACAGAGATCACAAGTAAGCAAAGAGGCAGGCAGAGAGAGAGGAGGAAGCAGGCTCCCTGCTGAGCAGAGAGCCCGATGCGGGGCTCAATCCCAGGACCCTGGGATCATGACCTGAGCGGAAGGCAGAGGCTTTAACCCACTGAGCCACCCAAGTGCCCCCCAAAATGAAGTTCTTAAACGAAGGTCAAGTGCATGAAACTTAATAGTGTAATCAAATAACTAAACCTTTTAAATGCCAATTTAAGGGGCGCCTGGGGGTCTCAGTCAGTTAAGCGTCTGCCTTGGGTTCAGGTCATGATCCTGGCAGCAGCTGTCAAATGAATACATAAAATCTTATGACAAAGCCAGTTTAAAAGTTTAAAAAAGGACAACTCTTAAGTATCTAAAGTGATCTTTGTAAACTAATTGTTGAAATAATTGATGAAAATAAAGGAAAAGGCCACCAATTACGTGTGCTATTCAAAATAAGTTGCAGAGAACAATAGTAATTTGTAACCTGAAGGAAATGCATCCCGCTGGGAGCTCTGGGCAAAGTCCTGTAGACTCAGCTCAGGGTCAATGCTCCCTGCCCCCCCCCCAAATGCCCAGGACTCCAGGGGGTGCCTCCTCCCTGGAGCTCCCAGGCTCCTGTGCAGATCCTTTTGGGCACCTTCTCCCTCTTCCGAAGCTGCTCTTTTCCTTTTTGGTTCAGCCTTCAGGGGCAAACTGTCTCTCATGGATCCTTTGCCCCCAGCACCCAGCACAGTGCCAGACCTAGGGACGATCCTAAGCGTCAGGTGGAGTGAAACACCGCAGACGGCCACTTCAAGCATCTCCTCGTCTTCGGGGGAAATACTTCCAAGGGAGGTGACTGGATATTCCGCTGGAAATATTAAGAAAACAAAGACCCGAACTCTCCTTCGTCCCCTCTCAAGACAGAGGAAAGTCGTGGATCTGCCTGGCAGATTGTCTCATCTTTTCACACAACGGGAGAAACAGGATCGAGAAAAAACCCTCCAGTCCTGGCACCAGCGGACAGCCGAGACACAAGCGCTGAGCACGAAGCGGGGGGCAGCGTGGATCCTGGCAGCTTCTCGGGTTCCGTGAGAAACACCTGCTCTGCTGGCCGCGGGGAAAGAAGGGCTCGCAATAGCCCAGGCACGCCCACTCACGAGGACACAGGAGCTCCCCTGTCCTGCAGGCAAGGGGCAGGGGGTGTCAGGAGGAGGTCCGGGGACGCCGACTTGGAGCATGTACCCAACACCACGGGAAGGACCTGAATTTCCCCTGTCATGGGAGAGGATGAAGTTCCCCACCCGCCGTCCTCAGAGGCGGCTAGACGTGCTCAGGGCTCATGAGGTAAGGCGGGCAAGCTTGAGGCCGGGGGCCAGGAGGCCAGGAGGCCAGGGAGGGAGGCTCCTTTAGCTTCATGGTTGAGAGCGCGCCGTCCCTCTGTTGCGGGCCCCCTCCAGTGAGCACTGCTTTTCGGGGGAACGGGGATGACCGTGTGGGAGGCGATGAGAGCTGTGACCCAGACCAGCAGACAAGGCGCCCGCACACATGGTGGCAGGGGCAAAGCCTGAGCCAGGAAGACCCGGGTGTCAACCAAACTGAATGCTCCTCCCGGATCTTCTTTGCTAGTGTCCAAAATAGTCCCTTGAGATGGTTCCTTAGGAAAAGGGTTCTAGGGTCACAGAAATTTGGGAAATGCAGCCTACAGAAAACCCCCTGAGGGATTCACAATGAACATCAGAATCTGGAAGGTCCCAAGGGGTTCTTCATGAAAGGAAAAATAACAACAACAACAACAAAAACCTCACAGAAGATGCTTTAACTCTTTACCCCAACGTTTCCCAGACACTTTTCTTCAAGGCTTATTAACGTCCTGCAGAAAGAGTTCCATCAGCCACACCATGGGGACTGCTGTCCTACCCAGGCCTTGACTGTGGAATCTTGCCTTTCGTAAGGATACACCTTCCAGAACTTAGAGGGAAAGATAGATTTAATTATAATAGTAGCTGCACATTTAAAAAATCTCCTTTTCTCTTGGGGCACTTGAGTGGCCCGGTTGAGCATCTGACTTCGGCTCAGGTCATGATCTCCGGGTCCTGGGATCTAGCCCTGAGTCTGGCTCTGTGCCCAGCATGGAGGAGTGGGCTTGTCCCTCCCCCACTGCCTTACCCCCCCCCCTTGTGCTCTCTCTCTCTCAAATAAGTAAATACAATCTTTAAAAAAATAATTTTTCTTAAATAACATGTCAGAGTAGAAAATACACCAAGTTTCTTAAATGTTGTTTTGTTTTTCCAATTAGCTTTTTAAAGATGAACTTTAATTTTTTTTAAAGATTTTATTTTTTTATTTGAGAGAGAGGGCTTGTAAGTGCAGGGGAGTAGTAGGGAGGAGTGGAGGGGGAGGAAGAGGGAGCAGGGAGAGAATCCCCAAGCAGTCTCCCTGCTGAGCACTGACATCCCAGGACCCTGGATCATGACCATAGCAAAATCAAGAGTTGATGGCTTAAACTACTAAGCTACCTAGGCACCCCAAAGATGAACTTTATTTTTTATTTTTTTATTTTTATTTTATATTTTTTAAAGATTTTTTTAATTTATTCATTTGACAGAGAGACAGAGACAACGAGAGAGGGAACACAAGCAGGGAGAGTGGGAGAGGGAGAAGCAGGCTTTCCAGAGGAGGGATCCCAATGGGGGGCTCGATCCCAGGACCTTGGGACCATGACCTGAGCCAAAGGCAACCACCTAAGGACTGAGCCACCCAGGCGCCCCTGACCTTTATTTTTTAGTGCAGTTTCGGATTCACAAACAACTCAGCAGAAAGTACAGGGAGTTCCTCTGCCCCCTGCCTCCGCTCAGATACAACCTCCCCCACTATCAGCATGCCCCACCAGGTGGTACATTTGTAACCACTGAAGAACCGACACTGACACATCATTATCACCCCAAGTCCACAGTGAATATTAGGGTTCACCCTCCTGCTGTACTTGGAGTTTGGATAAATGTATCAGGACATGTATCCATTATTATAATATCATGCAGAGTATTTTCACGGCCCTAAACATCCTCTGTGCTCTGCCTGTTCACTCCTCCCCTCCAAAGCATGGCCACCACTGCTCTACTGCTGTCCCCACCATTTTGCCTTTTCCAGAATGTCATCACATTCTTATAAGGTGGACTCCTTATAATACGTTGTTGTTAAACCTTACTTACCGTATTTCTATGTCAAAGGATATTTTTAATTTTTAATTTCTTTTAACTGAAGTAGAGTTGACCTGCAGCATTAGAGTAGTTTCAGGTGTACAACCTAGTGATCCAACATTTATATATGTTAGGAAATGGTCACCACCGTTAAGTCTAATTACCATCTGTTACCATACAAAGTTATTACAATATTATTGGCTCTATTCTCTGTGCTGTACTTTACATCCCCTTGACCTATTTATTTTCCAGCTGGGTCTGTACCTTTTAACCACTTTCACCTATTTCACCCACCCCCTCACGCCTCCCTTCTAGCAACCACCAGTTTGTTCTCTGTATCTCTGAGTCTGTTTCTGATTTGCTTCGTTTGTTTACTTGTGGGTTTTTTTCAGATTCCACAAACAAGTGAAATCATACGGTGTTTGTCTTTCTCTGTTTGACTTATTTCACTTAGCATAACGCCTTCTAGGTCGGTGGAAAGGATACTTTTAAAAGGGCAGGTGGAGAAAATGGCACCCTTTCCACGGCTGGAAGATCACTGGCTCATTCTGATGACACTGTTCTCAACCTTGGCACGACTGACATTTTGGACAAGATGAGGGGACTGTCCTGCATATTGTAGGATGTTTAGTACCATCGCTGGCCTCTACCTCCTAGATGCCTGTAGGACCCCCTCCTTAAGCTGTGACAATCAAAATGACTCAGACTGTTGCCTAATGTCCCCTGATGGGAAAAAAAAAATCACCCTGATTCAAAACCACTGGTCTAAAAGGAAACCCAATTTTCACCAGAAAATCTCAAAAGTGTTTTCAATCTGGTCATTTACCTCTTGTAAGCATTGGGTCACCTGAAATGTTTGGTAGGGAGAAGACAGACTAGGTATGAAGACCCAGGAGTTCCTGAAGAAACATGCCAAGAACATAGGCTTTTCATCTTCCAAAAAAACTGTGTTAGCCTTTGGCTAGGACAGGACATTAGTCAGGTCACAGAGTCAAAGGAGAAAAGAAGAGGTTGTGTTCCCCTCAAGTCTGTTACAGGAGAATATTCAAACCTTCATTTTGGATATCTACATATCTTCTCTGGATCTCCAAAGCCATTTGGTTCTGTGCAAGTGTTCTCTTAATTGTTCCTAGGCGGGAAATACTTGCTCTCTTTGAGAATTACTTGCTGTAACCATTTCAGACTGTAAAATCAATCAGATAAAAAGGGACCTACTAGAAACCTGGAGTGAGATATGTCTGGTTTAATAAACTGCTTGAGGGAGTGAGACCATGTAACCAAAGCTGGACAAACTTCCCAAAAAGTATGTGGGGAAAAGAAGACCCTTTACCATGTCACTCATCAAAAAGACACACACACTTTTTTTTTTTTTTTTTAGTGTCATGCCCTTTCTCTTAAGATAAAGTCCCAAGTCCTTAATCATGGACATGGTCTACCAGCCCTGTATGACTTGATGCCTGCAGGTCTCACCAGCCCCCTTCCGCATCCCTCCTCACCCCACCCCGACTGTTCAGTCAGATTGGACTTCTGCTACCTCACAGCTTTGCACTTGCTGTTCCCACCACCTGGAATACACTTTTCTTCTCTCTTTTTCCCTTTCTTATTGTCTTGAAAACACCTACAGCTTCTTGAGATTTCAGTTTAAATGTTTCCCTATCCCCACTGTCTAGGCAGATCTGTTTTAGTCTGGTAACACCATGCTGTCCCTTGTCATGGCACTTTGTGTCCTTGTAATTAACCAATCAGTAGCGATAACTTAACATTTGTCTATTTGTCTCTTTCTCTGAACTCGAGTGTCTGTGTCTTCATACACCCGCGGCAGTGTCCTCCCAGTGCCTAACGGCACCTGCCATCATGTAGGTGCCCAGGAGGCATCCATTAAATGATGCGTGGGGTACCACTTCACAGCTGCTGATGAGGTACCACTTCACAGCTGCTGAGATGGTGGTAATGAGAATAAACGTGGGAAGGGGTGGATAACAGGAGTCAGCAAGGATTTGGAGAAGTCAGAAACCTCATTCCTGTTTGGGTTCCAGTTTCAATGTGGGCTAAAAATGTTACAGAAATTATCTCCTTATTGACTTGTGTCTGTCCAGCTTCTGACTCAAGAATCATAATTTTTCTTAATTTTGGGGAACTCCGTTGGTGAAGCATCCAACTCTTGGTTTCAGTGCAGGGTGGTGAGATCATGCCCCACATTGGGTTCCACGCTCAGTGTGGAGTCTGCTTGTCCCTCTCCCTCTGTTCACCCCCCTGCTTGTGATCTCTCTCTCTCAAATACGTAAATAAATAAATAAAATCTTAAAGAGATCATTTTTCTTAATTTCCTTTCTTTCACCTTTTCCCAGGAACCTTCCTTCAGACCAAGGGCTGTGTCCCTGGCTCAGCTCTTTAAAATATTATTTAAGTTCGTGTTTCCTATTCCAGTTTCTGTTTTCTCATTGGCAATGGCAGCATAGTAGCTCACCAGGTGGAGGGCTCATGTCACCATTTCCTATCGAGCGGTATTTAAGGTGTTTCTGACTTTCTGATATTGTGGGGAAAATGCCACAATAGGGACACCCGGCTGATTCAGTCCGGGAGCATGCGACTCTTGATCTCAGGGTTGTGACTTCAAGCCCCACATTGAGTTGAGATTACTTAAAAATAAAATCTTTTAAAAAATATCACAATAAAGACCCCCAAACATAAGTGCTTCTATATATCTGATGGTTTTCTCAGAATAAATTTCTAAAAACGGAACTAGTAAGTTAAAGGGGCTGAGCATTTCTTAAGATTATAGGCATATTTCGTGTAGTTTTTTTTCCGTTAGGTTAAGCTTGCTTCTCATACTTAACTCGGGGTTTATGTGAGTTCTCCTGCTAACTCTATACCCACCCTTTACTTTTTCCGCATCAGCTCCTTCATCCGCACAATTTCCTGTTTTCCTCACCACTTCCCTATTGGCAACCACACAGCTTGATTTCCATGTCTCGTTACTCTCCTAATTGATTTGCTCATTGAGTAAATATTTATTGAGCTCCTACCATGTGCCAGAAACTGTGCTTGGCCAAGCGAAGCAACCAGTTATCCAAATAATAACAGAACGGGGTAAGCATCCTGAGGGACACCAACAGAATCCTAGCACATAGTAAGAGGGAGAATAAATCTTCCCTCCTTTGATAGGTTTTTAGGAAAGTCCTTTCTGAGAAGATGAACCTGAAGGATGCATAGGCACTAACTGGCTGATAAGTACATGAAAAGATGGTTGACACCATTGGTCCCAAGGGCAATGTGAATCGAAACCACGACGAGGTACCACTTCACAGCTGCTGAGATGGTGGCCATGAGAATAAACGTGGGAAGGGGTGGATAACAGGGGTCAGCAAGGATTTGGAGAAATCAGAAACCTCACACGCTGTTTGTGGGAATGCAGAATGGACCCACTGCTGTGGAAAACAGTGGGGCACTCCCTCAAATGGTTGAACCCAGAGTTGCCACATGGCCCAGTAATTTAACTCGTGGGTATGGACTAAAGAGAACTGAAGACATACATTCACCCAGAACCAGTACATGAATGTTGGTAACAGCATGAACATAACAGCCAGAGAGTAGAAGCAGCTCCGGCGTCACCAGATGAATGGATAAACAAAACACCGTAAATCGGTAAATCCATATAGTGGAATATTATTCAGCCATGAAAAGGAAAGCAGCACTTTGCTGTCCTATAGTCCAGTCCCCAAATGGCCAACGATGTCATGAAGACTCTTCCAGTGCTTCTCCTCACACTTAAGGTGAAATCTGAGCTCCTCGTCCAAGTTTACCGAGCAGGGTAACGTGGCTCCTAACTGCCTCTCAGGACCTCTTCTCCCCTGCGTTCCTTTGTCCACTAGATGCTAAGGACTTGTCTTTTTGTCTGTGCTTAAAACACTCCAGGGTAATTTGTACCGTACGGTTTCTTCTGTTTGAAATACTTTCTCTTCCAGTCTTGGCTTGACTGGCTCCATCGAATCATCTGGAGCTCATCTTAAATGTCATTTTCTCAGAGTTCCCTCTCATGGTCACTTCGTGTATACAAGAATGTAGTCACCTTTTCTCGGGACATTTGGGTTCCGCTATGTACGGAGGCTCAGTGCTGACCAATTTTGTTCCTTGTCTGCCTTTCCCCACTAAAATCTAAGCTCCTTGAGACATAGGGACCTCATCACTGAGAACAGCGCCTGAATGAATGAATACTGAATGGATGAAGAAAAGTCTTTTCATGGAAAAATAAAAAAAGAAGGAAGCATTGACACATACTACAACATGATGCCCAGTGAAAAAAGGCAGATAAAAAAGGCTGCATATTGTGATTCCTTTTTAATGAAATGTTCAGAAGAGGCAAATCCGTAGAGACAAAACATAGATCAGCGATTGCTATGGGCTAGGCGAGGCAGAATGGGGAATCACTGCTTTTAATGGATATGATGGGTTTTTTTTGGGTGGGGTGATGGAATTGTTCTGAAATTAGATCGTGGTGATGATTGCACAACATTGTAAATGTGCTGTAAGATGATTAAAATGGGGAGGTTTATGTGAAGTGAATTATTCTTCTGAGGTGAAATTCACCTCACATCAAATTCACCATTTTAAAGTATACAATTCAGTGGCACTTAATACATTCACAAGGAAAGTGAAGGAAGACAATGCTCATACATCATATGTGGAAAGGATGTCTGTCTTCCCATTGCCATTTTATGATGTACTTTTTATTTTATTTATTTATTTATTTATTTATTTATTTATTTATTTGAGAGAGAGAGAGAGAGAACAAGCACATGAGCAGGGACAGGGGCAGAAGCAGAGGGAGACAGAGAATCCTCAAGCAGACTCCCTGCTGAGCACAGACCACCCCCCCCCCCGCCCGCAACATGGGGCTCGATCTCATGACCCTGAGAACATGACCCAAGCCAAAAGCAAGAGTCTGACACTTAACCAACTGAGCCACCGAAGTGCCCCATGCTGCACTTTTTAGAAGAAACTTCCAAGGAAAGATATTAGGAAAGATTCCTGCCAGGATCTTCATTTGGCTTAAACGTGGTGAAAGTTGTGAGGCTCTAACATCAGTGCATTAGGAATTACCTTGCACTGCTATGACTTCAATGAACTTTTTGATACCAAAAGTTCGGGGATCAGTCGGAAACAATCAATCAGGAAGAGTGCAGTAAGTCCAGAAGGACAAGAGCTGCGTTACCACAGCTGAGCTGAGCTTAGGGGAAGCAGGGGGTGGGGGTGGGGGCGGTGGCTGGGGAGGGAAGAGAGGCAAATGCAAGAACAGGAGGCAACCAAACACCCAAATTTGTGGAGACCGACACGCCCTTGTCCTGTCTCCTTGTTCATTTGACCACCATTTCCAATGCTACACTTCCCATTATGGTCAGAGACCAGGCCTCTTGTGTATTCTGATGATGGACCCTTTGACCAGATCAGGAAGAGCACCATGAAGAATGAGATTGTCCATTCGTCCTTCCATCCATCCAGGCAGGAAGGTATTACTGAACTACAAGGACACACAAGGCGCATATCGCTTAATAAATGGAAAATGGGAACATGGCTGCGTTGATCCCTATGGCGAAGAGTCCCAGCAGCTCTTTCTGCATGGGAATTCAATCCATGGTGAGGCAGGAAGACTTCAGAAAGCAACCACTTGCATGAAATGGGAAACAGAGGTCTCCACTGTCAATTCTGTGCAACGATCGTTCCCTACGAGAGAAAAAGAAGCCTGACGAGCTTCTTATATTGGTTTTCACATACTTGGAAGGTAATTTGGGGGAATTTTTCTACTCCTGGGTGGGTGGCCCTTGTCCCACATAATCCACAGATGTATTTTTCTTCGTTTCCAGTGATGGGTGTTTCCAGTGCAGAATTAGCCCTGTACTTTGAATGATGGGTCTGAAGAAGCGATGTAATCTGCAGCTTCCTGCCTTTAAATATGCGCTGTAGTTGGTACTGACCACTCCGATTTTAACCTGCGCGTGAGAAAAATATACGGCAGCTCTGTCTTTTGGTGATTCTTTTGCTACGTTTGTTCTCGTTGGTTCGCTTTTTATTCAAAGCAGGTCATTTATACCTCTCTGTTCCCTGATCTCTGTCATCTGGGGATGCTAAATGAGTAACGGGGCTGCTGGGGTTACACGAGCTAGTGCTGGGAAGAGATTGGAGGGCAATGCCTGGTACACAGTGAGAACTTTATTGTTATTGTCATTAAAATATATATGAGTGGACACAGTTCAAACCCACCAAGAATATTTAGTGTTTTCGGTAACATGGTGTTGTTTAAAGCTTCGCTGTGTGAAGATAGGCCATTTTTCTTGGCAATTACTAAGGTCTTTGGGGATAAAGAGAGATTTGGATATTACAGCGAGTTAGGGTTTCATGGTGACAAGGTAAGGGAATGGAGGTGACCAAATACAGGGAAAGCACACAGAGTTCTGCCCTAGTAACTTCTGATGGGAAAGCTGTGCTTTCCTCTGCATTGAGGACAACACGATAAGTGGGAACAGTGGTGGGTCTTCAGGGGGCTTTAAGAGCAGTTTGCAGCGTGAAGGATCCGGAAATGATGGTGACGGGGACATAAGTAACCACTATCCAAGAGATGGGGATCAGAGCTCTGCGGGATCAGAAGGGATACAAGCATGGCGCTTGGTTGGGACCTTGGTATTTCCAGGGAAGATTCAGGTTCCGAATCAAAAATTGTATGAAATAAAAAGAAAAAATTGAAGAGGGGCAGGGAAAGAATTCTAATATTGTAGCAGCACTGGTCAGTGGAGTGAGCATGACAGTCACGGGAGGACTCAAGGGAGGTGGCCTCTTACAAGTCAGCCTTTCTGTGCCTCAGTTTCCCAACCACAGAATGGAAACTAAACGGAAACCATCTTACTCAACTTTACAAACTTAGAAAGAGAAAAGGAGTAAATATCAAAGTTCCTTAAAAGAGACATTTGCTAAATGTAATTATCATGTTTGATAATGCCCTGTATTTACTCCTCCAGATTAATTTTGAATCTCCTGGCTGATTTTCTAATTTAGAAATTATGAATTTCTAATGAAATTCTTTTGGATTTTTTGGTTGAGACTGAATTAAATGTATACATTAAGACCTGGCAGAGTTTTAATATTACATCTTTCCTTTGGTGGACAGGACATGACTCTCCATTTATAAAAGTCTCCCTTCCAGTGCTCCAGGAGAGACTTCCAGGTTTTTTTCGTAAAGGTTCCTTAACATTTCTTATTTTGATTATAACCAGAGATTTTTACACTCTTTGGTTGCTATTTTTTATGCAACTTAAAATGTTTTTTTCATTTTTTAAATTTCTTTTCAGTGTTCCAGAATTCATTGTTTATGCACCACACCCAGTGCTCCATGCAATACGTGCCCTCCATAATACCCACCACCAGGGTCCCCCAATCTCCCACCCCCTCCCCTCCAAAACCCTCAGATTGTTTCTCAGAGTCCACAGTCTCTCATGTTTCATCTCCCCCTCCGATTTCCCCCAACTCCCTTCTCCTCTCCATCTCCCCATGTCCTCCATGTTACTCCTTATGCTTCACAAGTGAAACCATATGATAATTGACTCTCTCTGCTTGACTTATTTCACTCACCATAATCTCTTCCAGTTCCATCCATGTTGATACAAAAGTTGGATATTCATTCTTTCTGATGGAGGCATAATATTCCATTGTATATATGGACCATATCTTCTTTTTTTTTTAAGATTTTATTTATTTATTTGACAGAGATCACAAGTAGGCAGAGCAGTAGGAAGAGAGAGAGGGGGAAGCAGCCTCCCTGCTAAGCAGAGAGCCCGATGTGGGGCTCAGTCCCAGGACCCTGAGACCATGACCCGAGCTGAAGGCAGAGGCTTAACCCACTGAGCCACCCAGGTGCCCCTGGACCATATCTTCTTTATCCATTTGTCCATTGAAGGGCATCTTGGTTCTTTCCACAGTTTGGCGACTGTGGCCATCGCTGCTATTTTTAATTGGACATTTTCACATTATGTTGTGTAACTGATTTATAGGAAAGCTATTTTTTAATGCTGACTTTATACCCAGTAACTTTACTGAATTTCTCTTATTCTTTCTAATAGCATTTCTGTTGATTCTCTTGGCGTTTCTAACTATATAGACATAGGAACTGAAAGAGAGAGGGGATGATTTAATCGGTTCTTTTCCAGTAATTGAGCTCAATTTTTCATTTCTCTTTAGTTAGAACTACCAGAACAGGGGTGTCTGGATGACACAGTTGGTTGGGCATTTGACTCACAATTTCAGCTCGGCTTATGATCTCAGTATCATGAGATCAAGTCCTGCATCGGGCTCCGTGCTTGATGTGGAGTCTGCTTGAGATTCTCTCTCTCCCTCTCTCTCTCTCTGCACCTGCCGCTCATGCTCTCGCTCTCACTCTCACTCTCTAAAAGATATAGGTAAATCTTTTTTTTAAAAACCCCAAATGCAAAAATACCTACCAGAACAACACTGAACAATATGAAGAGGGTACACAGTGTCTACAGTTGTTTTAGAATTTTTAAATGAATGTCTAAAGGACTTACCACTAGATATGATGTTTGTTGTTGATTTCAGACAGAAAAATTGTATCATGGGAAAGAAGATTCCTTATATTTTTTCTTTACTAGTTTTTTTCAAACATGGTAATTGTTTGAGCTCCTGCTTAAAAGCACTTTCCTTAAGGCCCCCCATCTCATTTTGGTCAAAAGCTTTTAGCTCCATCCCAACTTAATACACGTTGTTGGATTTATTACTTAGTAGTGATAATTTGCATAATCATTAGGACCTGAATACGGGCAGCCCCTTTTAAATTCATATGGTGAAAATTAAGCTAAGTTCAGGAACATAGTTATCCCGTGGAGGTGCCACACGGAAGGCATTTCCTTAGATGCTTCCAGAGTTTTCCAGGAGGGGTTCACACTTGGCTTGGCGTGGTTACAAGCACAGACTGATGACCTGCACCGCGGAGCCGCCCAAGCAGAGGTGGGGGTGGACGCTGGCGGGCTGCGTTTTCAGTGGGCTCCCCACGTGATGCTTCCACACCTGCCACGAAGAGTAAAAGAGCAAGCAAGACATACCGAGCTTGGACAAAAAGGGAAGAGGAGTGTATTTACTTACACGAACCCTCAGGGAGTGGAATTAGCTCACCTGTCACGCTGCCGTGAGTCAGCCTTCCCGAAACCTCCTGGCCACCCCGCCGCCCCCGGGGGCGGTGCTGACCGCAGCTTCTAGAAATTTCCTTTAAATCGTGGATGTTTCCAACTGCGCCCCTGCCGCGGAGGCCCCAGTATGGGCAGTAGAGGAGGTGGAGCTGATGGAAATGTCTTTTTTTTTTTAATAATTTTTTAAAATTTTTATTTAAACATATAATGTAACCCCACCCCCCTCAGTTTGTTTTATGACATTAAGAGTCTCTTTTGGTTTGTCTCCCTCCCGATCCCATCTTGTTTCATTTATTCTTTTCCTACCCCCTTAACCCCCACCCCCGTTGCATCTCCACTTCCTCATATCAGGGAGATCATGTGGTAGTTGTCTTTCTCCAGCTGACTTATTTCGCTATGCATAATACCCTCTAGTTCCATCCATGTCGTCGCAAATGGTAAGATTTCATTTCTTTTGATGGCTGCATAGTATTCCATCGTATATATATACCACATCTTCTTTATCCATTCATCTGTGGATGGACATCTAGGTTCTTTCCATAACTTGGCTATTGTGGAAATGTCTTTTGAACTTCAAGCCCTGCAGCTCTACTTTTAACTGTTACCCAGCATGGGGTTTCAGGCAAGATTCTGAGAATAAAGGTTTGGAAATGACTGTTCCACGCCCTTGAGCAACATCTTGATTGGACTAAGGAGTTGGGTCATTTTATGTGGGTGCACATGATTCTAACAAAGAGGCTTCACCCAAGCAAGTCTGATGTAGTCCCTTTTATGTTTTTCTTCCTTTATGGATCTGTTTTCAAGAAATGAAATCTCTTTGGTATCAGGGACCCTGATTTCACATCTAGTGTCTAAGATGCGTCTGTGAATCTGAGGACATTCTGTAGCTATTACTTTTATTACTCAGAAATTCTCTAAAATTTGTATTTTAAAAGGTTTTTAAAAAGATTTTATTTATTTATTTGACAGAGAGAGAGAGAGATCACAAGTAGGCAGAGAGAGGGGAAAGCAGACTCCCCGCTCAGCTTAGAGCCCAACACAGGGTCGATCCCAGGACCCTGAGACCATGACCTGAGCTTAACTGACTGAGCCACCCAGGCACCCCTGTATTTTATAAAAAGGGAGGAAATAAAAAAAAAAAAACCCACTGAGAGAAATAAGGGATAATTAATGTAGGCTCTGGGCCCAGGACCAGGACAGGAGTTCCTGGCTAGGGCCCTCTGATCACCTTATGTTTGTTTAGGTGAATGTCCTCCTTCCCTGCTGGATCTCATTTTCTTCTTTGATAAAGTGAAGATGCTGGAGCATGAAATTTACAAGATTCCTTCCAGCTCTAAAAGTTGATGACTTATTTGCATGTCAAAGAATTCAACCTAGCCTGCGTATTACAGTACTCCAAGCTCTCTGTCATAAACAAGAAAAACTTTCTGCTTAATCATCAAGCATAGAATAATGTCCTGCACTCGTATATATTAAGGCTAATTTATTATAAAATGAATTAATTTAGCATGAGAAGTGCTTACTTATGTGTAATTAAAAAGAAATTATCCTAAGGGACTCTAAACTAATCATTATTCTTATTTTTCTTTCTTTTTTAAAAAAGATTTTATTTATTTATTTGACAGACAGAGATCCCAGGTAGGCAGAGAAGCAGGCAGAGAGAGAGGAGGAAGCAGACTCCCCGCCGAGCAAGGAGCCCAATTCAGGGCTTGATCCCAGGACCCTGAGATCATGACCTGAGCCGAAGGCAGCCACCCAGGTGCCCCCTTATTTTTCTTTTAACTTACACATGATCAGTTAA